>CAUYSK010105978.1:0-32799 GCA_963575035.1 Avahi laniger
GGGCTCAAGCAATCCTCCTGCCTCAGCCTCCCAAGTAGCTGGGACTACAGGCATGCGCCACCATGCCCGGCTAATTTTTTCTATATATTTTTAGTTGTCGAGATAATTTCTTTCTATTTTTTTTAGTAGAATTGGGGTCTCACTCTTGCTCAGGCTGGTCTCCTACTCCTGAGCTCAAACGATCCGCCTGCCTCGGCCTCCCAGAATGCTAGGATTACAGGCGTCATACTCAGTATTATATGTGACATTGTATTTTTCTTTTTTGAGCTATGAGCCACTTGATTCAAGAACTGTACTATATTCTTCTTGTATCTTGTTGAAGCCTACATTGTGCTAAGGTGTGGTTTGTGGCATGTGTGAATATACCCACTCTCATTTTTTCTGTCTCTCTCTTTTTCTCTCTCATCCTTGCTCTCTGTCTTATACACACACACACACACACACACACACACACACACACACACACGAACCATTCACTTTTTCTCCTCTAGGTTTATCACCATTTTTCCTTTTGTCTTCACCACCTACTGGCCAACATCAAATTCTCCAACACATGTCCACTAAATCCAGGGTAATTGAATGCCAACCATGGCCAGGACGAGCTCCCTTCTAAATCTGACTTGGTAATTATCCCTGACATTTTCAAGTGAGATACTAATTATTGCATCGGTTGCTATTATGACTCCTCCTGCCAGCTAGCTCACCTCAGAGCTTCCCTGAAAATGGCAGGGCGCAAGTCAGTATACAAATTGGAGTGTATTGAGATGGTGCTTTTCCATTCGAACTGAGATCCTAGCGTGTCCAGCCTTGGTTACTGGTGGCGGTACAAACATCTTCACTGAGCAAAATCAAACAACACAAGGCGGCGTTCCAGGACTGTGGTTGATTTTGACAGAATATCAAGGCTAAAGTACTGTAACTTCCCAAATGCTGTAAGGGTTGCCCCAAGCCACTGCTGTGATTCCATGCGAGTTAACACGTCTGTTCTTCCTGTTAGTTTTTTGTGGGGTTTTTTCTTTTTTTTTTGGTCTTTGATTCATTACCACATCAAATGGGCGGTAGGTCTTCCCTAGAAGGCACAGTTTTTCCCATTCCATAATTTGGCTGCCATGAGTTGGAATACTGACAGTCACGAGAGGAAAGAACATGGATGGTATGTAAATAACATCCTAGGAGGCTCAAAGATACAATTTTATGGGGGGAAATGATAAAGGGCATTGAGCACAGTGGCCAACTGTGTGTATTTCTTGGAGAAGTAGACTGAGTTCTAATCAAAATTAATATCTCCTCTTTCTGAGCCTCGGTTTACTCATCTCTGAGATGAGGTGATTAAATCTGACACCTTCTAACATCCGTTTTTCTTAATAATAATAACCGACATTATTACTGTGCTATTACTGTGTGTCAGGAACTCTGCTAAGGGCTTCATCTGCATTATCTTCTTTAATCCTCAGAATACTATTATCTATCCTCATTTTACACGAAAAGGCTCAAAGAGAGTGAATAATTCACACAGCTAGTAAGTGACAGAGCCCAGATTTCTGCTCAGGTGTGATTGATTCCAGAATCCTTACTCTCATCCTCTACCTTATGTGACCCCCAAAGAGGCATGTTGCAAGGCAGGATTTCTGAAACTCATTCTAGAGCAAAGGTTTCCAACGGGGGCGATTTTGTCCGCTCAGGGACATTTGGCAGTTTCTAGAGACATTTTTGGTTTCACAATTTGGGAGAGGGTTGCTAGTGGCATCCGGTGGGTATAAGCCACAGCTGCTGCTGACACCGTACAATACTTGGCACAGACCCCAGCAACAAAGAAATTGGCACAAATTGTTCATAGTGCCAAGGTCCAGAAACACAGCTCTAGGCCCAGCCTAGATCATTGAAACTCCCTGTTCACCACTTTCCACAAACAATAGAAGAAAGAGATTGTTTTTAAGGGAATAACATCCCTCTTTTTAGAGTTTTGCACACATGCACCTCACAGTTCAAGCCTCTTAGTACGTCACTGCAGCTAAGAGCTACAGGCTTTGGCACAAGACAGGCCTAAATTTAAATCCCTGTTCTATCACTTTCTGTTTTTTTGGGGGGGGGCCATAACTTAAACTCTAAGCCTCCTGTTTCTTGTCCCTCAGATGGAAATCATCATTCCCCATAGTGGGATGACTGGGACATAGTACGTGTTCACTTAATCATTACTGCCTTCTCTTGTCAGTGCCTCCCCTTCCTGTTATAAATATCTCAGTCAGACTGTGCTCCTCTTAAACAGATGGCCAGGTGTGCTCTTGGCTCGACTGGCGATGCTGGCAGGGGCCACAGATTGTCGTTCTCTTAAACACACAGGAGCTGGAGCGGGTGAAGTGCACCCGGAGAGAAGCAGCTGTCCAGCAGGGATGGCCCAATGCAAGTGCGGGGGGAGGGGCGCTAGAAGCAAAAGAATCCAGGAATCTTGGCCCCTGGCCAAGACATCCACTGAAGTGGGCTCTCAGGGTTGGCTAGTTTTACTGTAAAATAAATTGTTGCTCTAGAATGTAAATGGAAAGTTAACTTGTGTAACCAATCAAAGAATCTTTGTGATTCTTTGTGGAGCATGCCACCCAGATAAGCGAAAGATTTATATATTTCCTTTTAAAAGACCTTTTCTGGAGTAGACAGGGTGGGAAAGAGGGTGTAAGTTGAAGAAAGGGGGTAGAGGAGCGGTTAGGTGGAGGAATTTCCTACATGGAAAGACAGCCAAGGAAAACGTGCTGTTCATGCGACGTAAGTCACAGTGCGGGGCTCCAGCTAGACTGCTAAGAAGGTGACATTGAATATGCCCTTTTCCTTCTTTAAGATCATTATCATTATATGCATGTTATTTATTTATGTGGTTAGCGTGGGGTTGGGAAGCAGAAAGAAAACTGAATGAAGGTGGAAGACTCCAAATAAGACCTCTGATCCCTTAAGCTGCTTGCAGAAAAGGGAGATGATGATTAGAAGGGACACCTGGCATCCGGAGCTTCCCGAAGAACCCGTCAGCTAATCTGAGCACGACAATGTGCTTGGAGGGATTTCTCTCCCGGGTCTCTCTCGTGTAGGGTGTGAGGTGGGAAGTGGGGGGGCTGATGTAGCCGACTGTTACCCATTTTGAATGAAGGAAGTGTTTAGATACCTGGTGTAGGAGAAAACAAAAAACACACCTTTTCCCCTGCGTGGCCAATGCTGAAGGCATAATTTGGGCTGGTGACAATGAGGCCGTTTTTGTGTTTCTTTCCTGGACAGTCCTGCTGGCTCGCTCTCACGGCAAGCCTGGGAAGGAGGCAAGAGAGGGATGATTTCTGCCGTTGGCCACAAGGGGAAATAGGCTCTGAGAGGGTCAAGGTCTTGCTCAAGTTACAGAGTCAAGGACAGATCAAGGGCTGGGGGCCTCACCCTGATTTCTAGAGTAGTCATCATCTTATGGTGGTGTTAAGGCACTTTCTAGAAAATTGAGGTGGGAGGAGGGAATCCACATAATATAGAGTACTGAGGGCTGGTGGGTGTAAAAGGTACATAGAGGCACACGTACACACGTGAATACGTATACATGTTCATGTAGGTACATATGCGTGTACATGCACATGCATTGATGTCAATATAAGTAGATAAATAAGAAAAATGAGAGCAGGATCATAAATGTGAACTGACTCTCTGCCCTGGTGTTTAGGAGGGAAGAAGTAGGAACTGCAGTGTGTCCCCAGCTAGAAGAGGGCTGCACCGTGAGCTCCAGCAGACGGCTGCCCCTTGGGAGCTGGAACTCGGTGTAGCCAGGTACCATGTTGGTGGTGGTGGTGGTCTTTAAGAGAAGCTGCTATGTAGGTGTAGAGTCAGCAAACTGCAACCTGCAGGCCAGATTCATCCCAGTGCCTGTGTTGATCGATACAGTTTTATTGGAATATAGCCACACCCATTTGTTTACATACTGTCTGTGAGGCCACTTACACTGTAACAGCAGAGCTGTGCAGTTGTGACAGGGACTGTACCACCTTCAGAACCTACCATATATATGACTTGGCCCTTTACAAAGTTTCTCAAGCTCAAGTGTAGCCCCAGTAACACGTGGTCCAGATTCCAGCTCTGGGCCACCGACTGGCCATCCTGGGCCCCTCAGAGGCTCCCCCAGCCTCAGGCCATTGCTGACCCCTTCCTCTTTCTGGCCTTCAACAGCAGTTGTTGGGATGACTTAGACCATTGGTTCTTAAACTGAAACATGCACGCGGGCTCCCCTGGAGGGCTCGTGAAAGCTCCGATGTCCAGACTCCACCCCCAGAGTCCCAGGTTCACACCCTCAAGTTTCCCAGTGATGCCGAGGCTGCCGTCCCGGATCACGCTTGGAGAACCACTGGCTCACACGCTCCTTGCTGTTAGGGAGATCTCAAAGCACCCGACCTGTCAAGCAAGTGGCTAAGTTGCCCAAACGTGAGGAATTAATTCTATAGAACTCCTGGGACCAACTCAATGAGGCATTTCTCAGCCCACACAGGGACTTTCAGCAAAGAATTCTGTGGGTCCCCAGAGTCCTGAAGAGTTCCTTTATTTCCTCAATTTGAAGAGTATCCCTTGGGTTCCATTCAGGCCCAACTCCGTTTAGCCTGCCGGGAGCTCTCGCTGTATATGAAATATTCAGTTTATCCCATCTTCAGCGTTGCTATGCGGAGGGGCGATTGCTGGTGAATCCTTCATTCTCTGACAAGCACAAAGCATGTGATGCTTAGTCCTGGAGTACCCTGTTCTCCCAACTGTTTTCTTGGCCTGGTCAATGTCTTGGTGGTATGGTGGCCTCCGCCACCTAACTGGCCTAACCCAAGTGTCTCTTATGTAAATCAAGATTGACCCAAATATGGGATAGAATGGGAAGAACAGATTCAACAGGCTAAATGGAAATTTTAAGAACAGTAATAAAGAGAAGAAAAAGGAAATACATTCAGAAGTTAGATGGGTGCTTGTACTTTGTAGTTATTTTGATTTCTCTGAGCCTCAGTTTCCTTATCTGTGATAAAGCACTATGGGTGTAACCTTGAAGGGTTGTTGTGAGGGTTGAATTAGATGTCGTATGTGCATATGTGTCACCTACAAATCTGGCTGTGATAGATCTTCTCTCCTGCGATGCCCCGTGGCTGGGAGCTCCTGATGGCAGTCACCTTGGTTAGAGGTCCCAAAGGATTACGGGCCTTTGGAGTGTCTGTGGGTAGCACCTGGTGGCTCGGATTTGGCTCTGCCAGAGGATGCATCCAGGCAGCATCCCTGTTTTCCCTGGGCAGCTGTCTCAGCCCCTGGCAAGCTGTAACCTTCTTTCATGCCTGGTGTTTCTTGTTGCCAGTATATTATGCCTGCCCTCTTCCCAGCTAGCTGAACCCCCTCTGTGTGTCTTCTTTTTGGCCGGGCTCCTAACAGCCCTTCCTTCCCCAGCCGCCTCAGCTGCGATGAGATGAGCAGGGAAGAATCTGCCAGCCCCCGGCCCCCCAGCAGGGCTCTGCGCGTGCCATTTAAGGGAAGAGGAATGTGGCTCCTGAGACATGAGTCAGAGGCTGCTACCTCGCCGTGTGGAGCCGGCTGGGAGATGCGTGCCTGGCCCCCTCGGAGGAGGGTGCTAAATAATTCACCACAGCAGCCTGCTCTGACATCCATCCGGGCTTGTCCCCCGGTGACCCTGAGGCTGCACCAGCGGGGTTCCTGCTTGCTGTGCCGTGCGGGAAGCACAAACAGGCAGCCTGAAAACCGCTCTGGCTGTCGGGGACTGTACAGGCCCCAGCGCTGGGTGGACCAATCGGTATGTGCTGACGGCCACTCCAGTCTGAGGGCTTCAGATGCCCTAACTGTACAGATGGATGATGTGTTTGCACTCAGACTCAGTAAACATTTATTAAGCACCTGCTGTGTGCTTGGCAACTTTACCTGCATTGTCTCTTGTAATCAAGAAAATTCATGGAGCAGAGACTGTTAGATGAGGCTCAGAGAAGGAAAGTGATTTGTCCCAGTTCACACAGCTCATGAGAAGGGGCCGAGTCAGGATTTGCCCTCAGCCCCCCTCCTGCGTGACACAGTGCCTGTTATCCAGAGGTCCCCGGCAGTAGGACACTGACTCTCTTGGCGGTTCAGACTCCTGTATGTCAGTCCTAACACTACCAACTTCTCTAAAGGGAGGCATGTCGTGGTGCATAATTAAACCTCTCCTACTGCTTATTTCAGCGGGTGGGAGTTCTGATCCCTGCTTTTCATAGTTTGGGCCCTGCTTTGGCCTGGTGCTCTACTGATCAAGATGGTGGCTGGGAGATCATTTTCAAAATCACGACCTTATCCGAGAACTTCCTGCCCTGAGAAAATGTGACTGTCTTCAGGCAGAATTCCCAGCCAGCCCCTGCAGGGTGGGATTTAGCCTGGGGGTTGAAGAGTGGGAACACAGACTTGGAGGAGGAGAACAATGGACCAGAAAAGAAATAAACAGGAAGGGGGCTTTTTCTTAGCCCAACAGGCCAGAAGGACTTAGTTCTGCAGTTTAAGAAGGTAACTTTTGCACAGTACGTCGCACAGAAGCCTACCTTCATAGCCACTCTCTCATTAGATGCAGAGATCACTCCAGCCTGATGGGTAGGCAGGTCTGTGATTATTACTGTTTTGCAGAAAATAATAGTACCTTACACTTAACTGGGCATCCTAGTGTATCCAACACTGTACAAAGTGCTTGTGAAGGTATTACGTTTATCAACATTATTCACATCTTTAAGAGGAGGCTTTTGAAGAGCAGAGAGTTCAAGTAACTTGCTCAACATCACACAGACAGCAAGAGCCATACATAGACCAGGATCAAATACAGGCTCCTTAATTCTAATACTAGGGCTAGTTCCATCACAGCAGCACTGTCTTTCAAAGCAAGATAAATTACATGCCCTTTATAGCAAGCTATTTATAGGTGTTAAGGAATATTTAAGATGAAAAGGAACAGAGGCAGGATCCGGTACGGCAGGTTGAAGGATATATATGCCACAGCTATACTTCTAATTCTTTTTTCTCCATCTATCACCTGATGACATTCACAGGTGTGACAGTTTCCCTGCACTGTGATCAGCTTTTGAGGAAACTGCAAACAAATGTTAAGTGGAAATAAAGGGTTGAAGTTATTGATATTTGTCATAAATATGAAGAGAGTATCAGCTGTGGCAGTTTATGGCCGGCCATGGCCATAGGCTATGGGATCATGGGCACTTATTCATTTATTCACTCAACTCATATTTATTGAGGGCCTACTGTGTGCCAGGCATTTTTCTGGGCTCTGGGACTGAGTAACACTGACAAAAAATCCTGGCTCCACAATGAGACCGTAAAACAGCATGACAAGTAAAGCAAATAGTGGTTTAAGGATGCTAAGTGTTGGCATCATCTTCCAAAATGGCAATGCGAGGAGCCGGGTAGACACCTTAATCAGCAAAACAGTCATTTGCCGAAAACTATTTAAAAAAATAAGCAACCATTTAAGGCTTCTGCAAATTGTCCCAAGGGCATGCAAAAAATGGAGAAACATTTAGTTAAGAAAAATCTAAATCTTGGTAAGAACAGTGAGAGGCACTTTCCACTTCCGCCCGCCTCCAGCACAGATCAGTGTGATGGAAACTCTACTCTGGGAGTGTGCTGCCAGGAAGGCTGGGCTCTTTCTCCACCCAGCTCCTAGTCCAGGGCTGTGGTTTCACCCTGGGAGGGGCAGCCTCAAAGCCTGGAAACACCCTGCCCTTGCAAAGGAGCCCTGCTTTCATCAGATCAGACTGTGGAGCAATTTATGCCGAAGGGTATCGTCAAAACAATAACATAATCAGCTGGCCTTAGTAGAGGAACAGCTGGGTGCAATGCTAGCAGATATAGACGAGCCCAGGTGCTCAGGGAGACCATGTTCGTGCCCTTTGAGGAGCAGCAGCAGAGGCTGCACACTCCAGAGAAGAGAGATTTCACTCAACTGGCCTACCCAGTCATTAAACAAATAAAGAAGCAAACAAGAAGAAGCTGGGGGGTGGGGGGTGGGGCAAAGAAAGGCCGTATCCAGAATTGCTATAATATAGTATCTAAAATGCCCATTTTTATTTTTCTTTTCTTTCTTTTCTTTCTTTTTTTTTTTTTGGACAGGAAAACGTGAAGGGTTTATTGCATGGATAAAAACAAGTATTAACAGATCCAGATGCTCTCATTTCTTTTCATTGTATCTTACATTAGCAAAATCTCTATGCTAGAGCTACTATTTTAAGTGACACTTTACAACAAGTTATAAGTATCGTTAACTACATTCATGCAAATGCAACACAGCATCGTCAGTTTCGTAACATGCTCAAGTGGAATGGTGATGTATTCAGTGTGGATTTGCCATATCATTCTAAAATGCATTGGCTATGGAAGGGATAGGTGTTGGTCAAAATTTTATCTCTGTGAAAACAGATAGTTAAATTTATGAAGAACAGAATCAGCAATGTGACTTATTGAAAGATTTCTATAGGAACGCAGCATTTCTGTGTGATATCATGTCAAATTAAAATGACTTGAATATTTCTTTCCAAGGTAAAACTAAGTCTATATATGGTATGTGGCAAAAAAAATCCAAGCATTTTGAAAAAATTTTTGAGACATACAAAGAAACAAAAAAGTGTGACCCATACACGTGGCAGGGGATGAGGGGGTAAGTAACTGTGTTGGGGGGATAAGTAACTGTGTTTGAGGGGGCCCAAATGTCAGACTTAGCAGACAAAGACTTCAATGCAGCTATTATAAATATGTTCAAAGACCTACAGGAAACCATGTCTTAAGAATTAAAGGAAGACATGATGACAGTGTCTCATCAAGTAGAGAATACCAATGAAAGAAACTTGTTAGAAAAGAATTATAAAAATGTAAATTTTGGAGTTGAAAAGTATAACTGAAATGAAAACTTCACTAGGGTATTTGACAGTAGATTAAATCTGGCAGAAGAAAGAACTGGCAAATTTGAAAGTTGGTTGGTTAAAAATTATGCAGTCTGAAAAAAAAAAGTGAGGAGAACATGAAGGGTTTATTGCACAGATAAAAACAGAGCCTCTGAGAAATACAGGATACCATTAAGTACATCAACATATGCATACCGGGACCAGCAAGAAGAGAGAAAAAAAGGAGCTGAAAAAAATATTTGAAGAAATAATGGTAGAAGATTTCCCAAATCTGATGAAAAATATTAGTCTACACATCCGAGACGCCGAAGCACTCTGCATAGGTAAACTCAAAGAGATTCATGTTCAACCACATCATAATCAAAACGTTGAAAGAGAAAATCTTGAAAACAGCAAGGGAAAACAACTTATCACATACAAGGGAACCCCAATAGGATTCAAAGATGATTTTGCAGTTCTGGCAGAGACCTAAATGAATGTTCTTAAAAAGCAGAACTGAAGCACAAGGAAAAAAGGAAAAATAGGTAAATGAATTTCATCAAAATTAAAAACTTTTCTGTTTCAAAGGACACTATCAAGAAGTGAATACAGCTCATAGTATGGGAGAAAATATTTATAAACCGTATATTTGATAAGAGACTTAGTTCCAGAATGTGTAAGTAACTCTTACAACTCAACATTAATAATTTTAAAAATGTATGCCAAATTTTAAAATGAGCAAAAAAATCTGAGTATACATTTCTCCAAAGAAGGTATGTAAGTGGCCAACACACACATGAAAAGATGTTCAACATCATTAGTCATTAAACAAATACAGATCAAAACCCATGAGATGTCACTTCATACCCACTAAAATGGCTATAATCAAAAAGACAGATAATAACAAGTTTTGGTGAAGATACGAATGAATGGGAACGTTCAGACATTGCTGGTGGGAATGTAAAATGGTATAGTCACTTTGGAAAAGTATTTGGGACTTACAGTTATCATATAACCCAGCAATCCCATGGCTAGATATATATCCAAGACAAATAAAAACACATATCCTCACAAAAACTTATATATAAATGTTTATAGTGGCATTATTGATAATAGTCAAAAAATGGAAACAATCCAAATGTTCATTGGTTGATGAATGGGTGAATAAAATGTATATCTGTACAATGGAATACTATTCAGCAACAAAAGGAATGAAGTTCTAATACAAGCTACAACGTGGATGAACCAAAAGTAATATACTGAGTGAAAGAAGCCAGGCACAAAAAGCCACATATTGTATGAGTCCACTTACATGAAATGCCCAGAATAGGCAAATCTATAGAGACACAAAATGGAGTAGTATTTGCCTTGTCCTCCTGGAACGGTGGAGCAAATGGAGAGTGAACACTTTTTATTTATTAGATGGTTTATTTGGGGGTAGCGGAAAGTTCTCAAATTAGATCGTGGTAGTGGTTGTATAACCCTGCGAATATACTAGAACTATTGAATGGTGTACTTTAAGTGGGTGAACTGTATAGTATGTAAATTATATCTCAACAAATCTTTTTAAAAAGTGTACTAAGAAGAAAAAGTAGAGGAAAGGTCTGGCCATATTAGGAAGATGGAAAGGAGGACAATCTCAGATTGGAGAAGACTTCACTGAGCTGACGTTAGACTTGAAAAGGTGAAAGAATGAGCCATGCTACTCTCTGTAGGTAAAACATTTCCGACAGAGGGAAGAGCAAGTGCAAAGACCGAGAGGCAGACATGTGCCTGGTTTGGGTAACAGGAAGGCAGAGAGCAGCAGGAGACGGTGTCAGAGAAGCAATGGGACCTAGATCTCCAGGGACTTACTCTGAGATGAGCAGCATTGGTGAGTCTCGAGCAGAAATGTGTCATGCTCTAATGTTTTTGTTTTCAGAGAATCTCTACGGCTGCAGTTTTGTGAGTAGACTGAAGGAGGGGCGGCAATAGTAGATTAGGTAGGAGGCAAGAGTTGGTGGTGGCTTAGAGCTCCATCCAGGAGAGAGACGGTGGTGGCTTGGACCAGGGTGATGATAATGAAGGTGAAAAATGTTGAATTCTGCATACGGTTTCAAGGTAGAGCCAACAAAATTAGTCAAGGGTTGGAAAATATTTAGTATCAATAACTAAATAGTAAACATATTAGACTTTGCAGGCCGTGTAACTATTCAACACTGCTGCTGTAGCATGAGTGCAGCCACGGACAATACATACATGAACAGGCATGATCGTGTTCCATTAAGATTGTATTTGCAAAAACATGAAGTGAGCCAGCTTTGGCCTCTGGGTTGTAGTTTGCCAACTTCTGGATTAGATGTCAGGGGTGAGAGGGAAAAACTTGTAAATGGAAGGCTGGAGTTGCCATTCCCTGAGACAGTGAGGACTGCAGATGTTAATTGTGAAAATTTTAGACATCGAAATGTAGACGTGACAAATGCAGGTGGATGTGTAAGCCTTGAGTTCATGGAAAAGACCTGGCCTGCAGTCATCAGCACAGAGGGGATATTTAAGACCCTAGACCAGATGAGAGAAGTGAACGCAGACAGGAAAGAGGAAAGGTCCCAGGACTGGACTGAGCCCTGCAGTTCTCCATCGTTGAACTGGCTGGGAGATGAGGATGAGCCAGCAAAAGAGACGGAGACGGGGCTGCCAGAGGGTAGGAGGGAAGCCAGGAGGACATGACATCCTGGAAGCTAAGCTAAGAAAGTGTCTCAGAGAGCTTAACTCCATCTTTTCCTTCCCCACTCACAAAAGAATGTAAAGAAAATGAACAGAGAGATGTTCTTACAGGAATAATCCTGGATTCCCTCTAATTTCTAGATAAGAAAAATCGTAGTCAAACATTTTATTTATTCAACAAATGTTCTTCAGGTGTCAGGCCACCAGCCACTAGATGCTTAGACTAGAATGGTGAGCCAAAAAAGGCATCGTCCCTGCCCTCAGGCGACATAGAGTCTAGTTAGAGAGGTGTTAGTCACATCATTGTTAACATTGTCCAAGGATGGATTGTAATAGCTAACCAAGGATGTAGAACGATGGACCAGAATGAGAATTCTCATCCAAGAGAGCGATACTGTGTACTCTTCCTTTGTACAAAGGAATTGATCTAATCTTGTGGGCCAGGGAACCTTCTGCGGTTTAATAATAAATTGTTTCCAACATTTTACACCCTGATTGGAACACACCTGGTTTTTGACAGGGAAGGTGAGATCTCTGAATTAGAGAAAGGAATATGAGTTTTGTGATCAAGACTCAGGACAAAATCTCAGCTGTGGACCATTGCTTTGTTCTTTTATTCTCTTTGAACCTCAGTGTCATCATCTGTCTGAGAGGGGATTATAAAAGGTACATTTTTGGATTATGCTAAGGACTAAATGACATAAAGTATGCAAAATACCTCGTATATGGTGTCCTCACTCCTTGAGAAAAACAATGTGTCAGTTTGTGCATCTGTGACATTTTGTCTTCTAGGATAATTTCCAGGCAGAGAGTTTTTAGTCTTTTTCTATGATATCTTTCATTTTGCCAATGTTCTCTCCCAAGAGAAACACGTAGGAACCTGAGTGTCTGCGTTTCCAAAGTACTGGAAAACCAAAGCATCGCTGTGCAACTCTTGGTGGTTCTCCCAGTCCTCTACATAAAGATAATTCAGGTTTCTACTCAGCTGTTTAATGAAAATGAGTAGTTCCAAAAAGCTGCCATAATACGTGCAGCTTCCTTTGTCTAAGACAGAAGCGTTTGCTAGCACATCATGTCAATTTCATGATATTTTCATGGAAATATGCAGTGGTGAGCCTGACGAAATCATTGATGCAATTTTTAATCTTTTGGGGGGAGGGAGAAAAATCTTCATCAGTTTTGCATTTTGATTTTCATAGTCTAGCTTGTCCGTATCTCTCATTTTAATTAATGTAATTAAAGGAGGATAAAAGGCTGTGTTGAAATTTTGTGCGTTAGATTATTGGGATCAAGAATAATTAAAATGTATGGAACGTGGCAGATTCCTAAGATGATGGGGAAAGGGAAGGCCCTTTCTCTGGATTTAAAGCGTACCAAGTTATCGTTCACAAGATTTAGAAATGTCCATGGTCTGAGAAGCATTTATGTTATGGAATCTTCACAAATAGACAAAAGAAGGCTGTGGGGAGGACTTATCCTTATGTTTATGATGAACGATTTTATCATTCATGGTTCCAGCTCTCCTTCCTGCTGCCTTCTTTGAAAACCAAATGGGAAGTTATATTGATTTAACACCTACTGTATGCCAGGTGATCTACAACAGAGTACATCGTATACTTTAGCTCATCTAATCTTACCCAATCCTTTGATAGATGGATGTGTCCATTTTATATATGGCAAAACTGAGGCTTATAGGTGAGGTAGCTGTCCTCTCCAAGGTCATGCCACTAAGAGGTAATAGAGCCAGAGGTAAATTCAGGTCTTTTTGTTGGGCTCTTTCAATGGCAATACCCTGCCTGTTGCAGGAGGCAGATAAGTGTATTGGAAAAGTGCCTGGAAACTGTTGAGGGTATCTCTTCTGAGTATTTCTTTTTGTGAATGCAACCCCACCTTTGTGGGTGCCGCACACACCCTGCATTATAGAAGCTTCACACACATGTATTTTCTCCATGGCTCCTTGGCTTGGATGTTGTTGCTTGAGAGTTAAATACAAATCTAGAATATTTTCCTTGTTTTCTCCCTTCTGGAGTATAGCAGATGCAACTTTGATCTCTAGTATTCATTTAGGACTACCATCTTTTTTTGATGTTAAACATCCCTTTGCTTTAAGACATTATGGGTTTAACAGACTGTGTTTTGCTTTTTAACGTCCTTATGTAGCACAGATAAAAACGGACAGCTGTGGCAGACACTGCTGGGGGCCCCGTTTTCCTCTTCTGTCTGCGCACGCACTTCCCGGCCTCCTTGCAGGTGGGTGGGCTGCAAGGAGGAGGCTAGTCTGACTGCTAGAAAGGATGCTGTTCGTCTCCAAGCTGGCGCACCTAAAAGCCTCTTCAGTTCCCATTTCTTCCTTTGCTGTGACTTGCAAATTATTCGTTGAGATCACAGAGGCACAAGAAGGAAGCGGAGTAGACCCCTGCGTCACTACTGGGAACAGAGGTACTTGGAAAGCCGTTGGACCTCCAACCAACTTGGCCTGAGCGAGAAGTCAGCCTTTCTTGTGTGCAACAAGTGGCATCTGGGATCGTTTATAACTGCATCGTCACCTGGTCTGACCCGACTTCTGTGACAATTCTTTGTCAGCCTCCTCGCCTGCATTTGCTTTGCTGGATTTTGAAATCTAAATGTCAGAGAACCGCTCTTCAGTGGACTATTTAAAACCATACACATGCACAAATACACACATTTTTTTAAAAATAAAATCAACTTAAATGAACCTTATTAGGTAGGTGGTTTGAGACTTCGGTAATATCTCTTACAGTAGTTAGGATTTCACAATAGCGGGGCCAGAAGGTACTAATCTAAACCAGCTAGGATGGGGGTGATGTCTTTATCTTTTTGAAATTCTCCAAAAACCAAAACACTCTCATTTCTCTGAGTGACTCACGCCAGTTCCGATCATCTCAGTATTCAAAAGTCCCCCTTGGGTCCAAGTGAAATTTCTCTTTAGTTCATTTAAAATCTGCTCTTTCTAATTTTACGCCTATGGAAATGCAGGTTTAAAAATTGTTCATTACAACCTTCCTCATTAAAGCCCTTCGTCTCAGAGGCCACAGCCCTGGCCATCACTTACGCTTCTCTTCCCTAACCTGACCAGCGGAGTTGCACTTGACCTTTCCCCCTAATCCTCTAACAAGATCCTGCCTAATGCCGGCTAGAATGGAAGGGTGATTTGATTTTCCGGCCTGTGTGGAGCTGCTTCTTTGTCACTATCTGACAGTGTCGTGGTGGTGCTGCTTTTCTGCCTTGTGTCCATGCAGACCAGTCTTTTAATTCTGCATTTGTGCTAACTCTTTCCCCTCAAGTCGTGCTCTCCCTCCTGCCTGGAACACCCTCTCTAACTGTTGAAATTTGACCTCGGCAATTTTAGCAGTCTTTTCATTTATGGCCTCTGGATTTGGTGTCATGCTTAGTAAGACCTTCTCCACTCTAAAATTGTTTTTGGTAGATTCCAAAAAGTAAAATTGTTTTTGACCTTGGGCCTGGCTGAGATCGTACTTTTTCTGATTCCTGATCCCCTCAGGCGTAATTAATCTTGTCTTCTTGTCCTTCCTCCTATATACAGTACACAATTATGGTCATTTGTATAAATAACCTGTTGTCTCACCTAAATAAAAAGTTCCGAAGGTCAGCAGTTGTATCCTTGTCTCCCAACAAGAGGGCCCTCCATTTGACAGATCCCTAATGGATATTTGATTGAGTGTCTCACATATATTGCCTGTTCTTCCCTGTCCCCACGCCCATGAAGTGTGCTGGTATGAATGTTGAATTTCACTCTGTTTTTGTAAAAACAATGTGGGTTTTGTCCCCATTTACCAGGTCTCTGAAGTTTCCAAAGTAGTTGTTGTCTTACCTTCTCTGATATCTAACAGCATGATTTCTAAAAAGTCTAATTAGAATAATTTCCAGGATGAAAATAATGATCACAGGGAATTAACAGTCCGTGGATTTTGTCATGTTAATAATCTGTGCCAGGGAGACACCTAGATCTCCAGCTTCCTCCCCCTGAGCTGGGCTCACAGGGCACAGGCAACGTGCTCTGGCTCCATCCTCCTCGCGACTCATCAGACCTTCGAGGACTCTGCACAGCCCCCGTCATAGTGCACGTCACATCCTACTCTAATTGCTTGCTTAATTGTCTTGCCCTTTCACTGTCAAGCTCTTTTAAAGCAGGGCCATGTCTGTCTTGGTCGCCACCATGTCCCT
Source organism: Avahi laniger (assembly GCA_963575035.1). Classification (NCBI taxonomy): domain Eukaryota; kingdom Metazoa; phylum Chordata; class Mammalia; order Primates; family Indriidae; genus Avahi; species Avahi laniger. Next base: position 15,804 of record CAUYSK010105978.1, read on the forward strand.
TAGACCTAAAACGGTGACTGACAAATAGTAGGAGCTCCGTTCACGAGTGAATGGATGTATGAATGAATGGGGGAAGCATCTGTTCATTCCAGAAATCGAGTTGTGTCATCTTGGTGTACAGTTTCAGAAGATGGGGCCCCTTGGTACCTCTTGGTCACTATTACTGCTTTCTTCCCTAGTTTCATGGCGATTAAAAGTGTCTTGTGTTGTACCATGTGGAAAAGGACATATCAGTGGTTCACCCACTGTAGATGGAACTTTGAGTTGTGCCCTAGGAGTGGGGATGGTTTTGCAGTCTTCCGTTCACTCACTTTCTCCCCACCTTTTGAACTTTAATTGGTCAGTTAGCTATTAATAATACACACCAAAGTTAACAGTGGAAGTATCATTACTTCTATTAATACTGGCCCGATAGCTAACATTTATGGAGTGTCTGCTGTGTGCTAGGCTCAGTGCTAAATGTTTCCCAGTAATTCTCATTTGACTCCCCCAACAGCCCTGTGAGGGTAGGCGCTGTTATTGTCCCCTGTGAAGTGTCAGAGCCAGGGTCTGACCCCAGGCGATCCATTCTAGACCCCGTTTATATCGTTAGCTCTTGTGAAGTTGGTAGTCATGTATCAAATCTCTTTTAGCTTTCTGTGTTCCAGCTTTCTTCTTCATTGCTTCGTCGCTGATCACTTATGAATTATTTGTCTTAATTCTTACATGCTCATGCTGATCATAAGTAGATCAGTGAGCAGTGTGTCCATCTTCAGATGAAGAAACCGGAGCATGTAAAGTTGAAGTGACTTGTTCATGGCCACACAGGGGCAAGATGTCACTGTTTCCACTTGGACGTAGGTGGTCCCAAAGTGTTAGATTTGTTAATTGACTTTCTGAAAGATACTGAGGTCTGGGGCAACCATCTGCTTCCCCGCATGCTCTGAGTTCTGTGCAATGGAAAGTGAAGGCTGAGTGGTTCTCATTTGCTTATATTCCGTTTCCCTTCGTGAGAAGTTATTCCAGCCTCCTGATTTTCACCATGAAAGGTCTTCTATGAACCAGAGAGAAGCATTCTGAAAGAAGTTATTAAGCATTATTAATATAATTATATATAACAAAAGACATAATTTAACTTCTTCACATTCAACAAAGAAATTCATGTGAAGGTTCAAGAACTCCAGCTGGAAGGGCAGAGCTCATCAGAGTGGGTTCTCCAGGCGGGGGAGTGTGGGCAAGGAGCCATGCTGGCTGCTTTGTCCCTGGGGACACTTTATGTGCATGATGGAATATACCTCTCTCCCAGCCCTTCCCTCACCCTCCACATCCACCCACAGTGCTTTCTTATCCCAGGCACAGAGTCCACAGTATTGCTTGTGGTTGCCTCTCTACCTGGCCCAGCCAGGACACTGCACAGGCAATATTATCCAGAACTTTTTTTTTTTAGAAACAGAGTCTTGCTCTCTTGCCCAGCCCAGACTAGAGTACAGTGGCACAATCATAGCTCACTGCAGCTGCAAACTCCTGGGCTCAAGTGATCCTTCTGCCTCAGCCTCCTGAGTAGTTAGGACTACAGGCACATGCCACCACACCTGGCTAATATTTTTAAAAATTTCTGTGTAGAGATGGGGGTCTCGCTGTGTTGCCCTGCCTGGTCTCAAACTCCTGGCCTCAAGCAATCCTCCCGCCTCAGCCCCCCAAAGTGCTGGGATTACCACCCAGCATAGAACATTTGATTTTAAACAATAAAAGATGACCGTGGAAATACTCAGAGGATAGAAACAATGACCATCCTAGTGAATGGAACACCTGGGTGAATTTTTCTGACTTCATTCAGAATATCAGAAATACTTGTTATTTATTGAGCATGTGACATTGTGTTAATTATCACCATAGTTCTATTCAGTATTTTTACTTTCTTTTGTTGCACTACAGCATAAGCTCTGTGAGAGATTGTGTTTATACCCAGTTCCTAGAACGGTGCATGGCATAGAGTAGGTAATAATTTATTGAATGAGTGAGTGATACAGATGAAGTTGTTGAAGATCCCAAAAGTTATGTTACTTGCCCAAGGTCACGTTGCTAGCAGGAAGCCAGGTCAGGATTTGAACGCAGGGCTATCCAATGCTATAGAGTTCTTTCTTCCTGATTGCTTGGGTAGGCCTCTTTGTGGTATAGTAAAATGGAGATTAGAGACTCAAAGTTATTCAACAAAGCTCTAGTCTGAAGTCTAAGAAATGTGGATTCTGGCCCATCCTTGATGAAATCTCACATGACCTTGGAAAAGCCCCTTCTCCACCATGCATCTGTTTTCTTATCTGTAAAATGAGATAGAAGCAATGCTTGCTAAGGCTCTGAGGGTCTTCAGACGCCCCAGAAAGGTTTGTGCTTTGTCATCTCCCATTGCACTTGGAGCTGGCTAAGGGGGGGAGGGGGCGGTGACTAATTCACCACCCAATCAAGTGAGGAAAATAGTTGTGTTTTATTGCAAGGTACCTGAAAACTCGACGGTGACATAGTCCCAGGCCAACAAACTGCTGACACCCTGAAATGAAAGTTGGAGAGAGAAAAGAAAGAAAAACAAAGTAGAGGTATTTGAAGGCTTGACACAGCTTTTGATTAAAAAGAGAGAGAGAGAACTCCGATTCCACTCCTAGGTTGGTGCAGCGTATAATCTGAAACAGGCGCTCAGGTTGATAATTGTGCCCAGATCTGATCCCTGGCACATAAGAGCACTGCTTTTAAAAAGAAAAGAAAAAAAAATAGTCATGTGTCTTTAAAGCCTCTCTCCTTATATGTGCTTTTCCTGTACTCATTTGGAGGTTGCACAGCCGGGCCTTTGCATCCAGAAACGGCTTTTTCCCCCTCTCCCTGGCTCGGGGATTATTGGTTTGGAAGGCGAGGCTAATTTACATGTAAATAAATCTCAGCGCTGGGCAGCGGGCTGGGACGTCCAGATGCGTGACTGACTTGCTGACATCACGGCCTCATTAGCATGCGGAGGATGCGAGCACTGCAACAGCGACTTCTCAGGCACCACCGGCAGCACCGCCGACGGTTATTATTATTTTTTGACCGAGCAGCGCATTTCCTGGTTCAGTGGCTTGGGCTCCGCGAGCAGCTGACTGGTGGCCCCGGATTTGGCTCAGGATCAGTTGGTGACGCCGAAGCTGGGGTCTGTGACTTTTTTCAGACTGTCGTGACGGAGGGGAGTTAAGAGCAAACTGGGGTTCTCGGGGAGGGCGATCGGAGAGCTCAGGCGGATCCAGAGGAGGAGAGGAAGCCTCACTCCTTTCCCTGCTTGGTGGATTCCCCAGCAGGGTCTGGATCCGGCTCAAGCCGTGCTGTTTTCCCCGAGGGAATGTGGAGCAGCTCGCGCTCCAGCCTGCTGCCGGCTTCAGGAAGGGCTCCGGTTTTGAAAGGGGGTTTGAGAAGAAGATGCTTTGGCTGCCTGAGGTCCTGCTTGCGTTCTTAGAAGTCAGACCCAGGGAGAAAGTGAACTGGGGCAACTGACAAGCTCCAACCGTCTGGCAGAAGCTTAGCCCAAGACTGGACATTTCATCCTCCCTGGAGGTGGGTGAGGTATTTGCTCTGCTTCACAGATTAAACAGCGGTGTGTTTTCGAGGAGGATGAGAAAGCCAGATCTAGGGCCCTTTGCATTGGGGAGGGATATGGGGGCTCCACTATCTTGGCCAGGTGGCATTTTTGGTGGCCCTCTGGCCCCCTTTGGGTTTTCTTTGCGTATTAGAATGCTCTATTACAAAGTGATATGTCACAAGTATAGTGAGTCCTGAAGAAATGCTTACATCTTGGTGACAGTGTCTCTCTAAAAGTGCAGCTTTCTTTAAAAAAAAATAAAATAAGAATACAGGGGGAGACAGTTTAAAAAACCAAATATCTGGTAGTGTTCATGTCTAGCAGTCATTTCAGAACATGTCAGACACCATGCAGGGATGTCAGGAATGAGGACTTAGCCGAGACTTCCAGGTAAACAAATGGCTCTCAAATTATTCAGGTTTAATTTTGGCCGGTGCTTTCAGGTTAGACATGGAGACAGAGCTTCAGAGTATGACTGCACAGCCTGACTGAAACACGCAATTCGCTTTGTTCCCTGTACTGGGTTTCTTCGAGGAGGGTTCGTGGTTAGTTCTCCTCACTCTTGGTTTCCCGAAAACCAATCATAGCATTACTCATCTGCCATGGAGGTCTTGCGATGGCATACAGATTTTTAATCCGATTATTTTTTGTTCCGTGGTCTTGGACTATGCTGGGGTCCAGCAGGACGTTTATGAACCATAAATAATCTGGGCTGGGCCGAATCACACTGGGGTAAGTGATCCATACCAGCTGCGATGCCATCCGCTGGTCCAAATGTGGCTCTTGTGTAACTTAGGCGCATAGATTATTTCCCCAGCGAGCGAGCTCTGCTGCCAATATCAATGCATGTATGAGCACGGTCAGGGGAGGGCTCCAGCGTGCCGTGGATTTGCAGACACAGACTGCCGTGTACCGAATCTGCAGCTCGGAGGCTGCTATTCGCTTCGCCTGCACATCTCCTCCCAAAGAGTGTCTTAAACCATCTCGGTGAGACTTAAACTAAATGGAGCAGCCTTGCCTCCTTGCGAGAGGCCGAATGGGCCGCTCTAATCCTGCTCCCCAGAAGGCTTACTGCCTGCTGATGGCTTTCACAGATGGGGCAGGATGAGCGTCCCCGAGGGCTCCAGAGTAAGTCACAACTTCGGCATAATTTCCATATTTTGGAAATTTGGATTTTAATGCCTCCTTGAGTGCGTGTAAAGGTCTTGCCTTTCCATCAAATGCTCTTTCCCCTCAGGAGTTCTTTTTTTAATGTGAAAATTAAAACAAACTGGCTTCGTCAGGCACTGCAGTCTGTAAAGAGTCACGGGGCAGCCAGGAAGAGTAAAATAGCGTCATTTGAAATGGCATGTTTGTCAGGATTGACCCATGCAACGTGGGGGGAAAAAATAGAAATAAAGGAGGAAGATGCATTCATGGAAGCTTACGGAATGAGAAGGGAGCTTAGAAGCTAGACAATATGAGAGGATATTGTTTTTCCAGGGCTCAGACTCTGGATTCAGAAGGAGCTGAAGATTCTCACAGGTGCCTCTCTGAGCGATGATTTTTGTTGGTAAAATAGGGAGAGCAATAGAACGCATAGGCAGGGCGATAGGTATAAGGATTTAATGAGATGACATATAAAAAGCACCTAGCACAGTGCCAGTCATGTAGTAAATGCTCAGTAAATGTGAGCTGTTATTGTTGTTGTCATTGTTACCTTTCTGTCATCATTATAAGCATTGTTGCTAAAAACAAAACAGTCTATTGAAAAGGCAATACATTCCCATCCGTTTCCCTGCAGAGGGTTTTGCTAGCAGAAAGGATGCCATCTCTAATACTGCTATATCCAAATCATTACCACTCAGAGAAACTTTCCACCCTATGGATGGAGTTGACAGGAGAAAGTGTATTATCCAGAACTAGTGTATTTTGCAGAACTAAAAGTGACCAGCTGGTATAATGAAAATCATTTCGTGCTAGCTGGGGTTCAGGCACCTTTGAAAAAGGCATCCTGTTTTGGCAGCTGACGAGTCACATGTAGAAAGCTGTGGGATTCCAGTTGGAATCGACGCATTTCTGGATTTTTCTTCTGCTCCAGCTATGCATGTGAGAGGCCATCCTTTTCTTCCTTCTTTTCAGTGCAGACATTTAGCATTTTCTTCTCCATCTGGGGAAGCCATTGAATATGTGCTTCCACTGCCGGTTGGCTCCTCAGGAGTCCCAAGGCTGAATTTTTGTCCCTATCCGGGTGGCTTCAGCTTATGGGTGGGCTGTTAAGGGAAAGGAACAGGCCTCCTCTGCCTGACTGTGACCTGACCCAGTCCTTGCTGCGTTTGTTTTGTGTCCACTGCCGTGGTGACATCTTCGCCAGACGGTGATCTTCCTTCCTCATGCCTTGAGCACACTTCAGTCACACGACTGGACCGCTGTTTCTCCCTTTCCTGCCAACATCTTTCTTTATAATTTAGGCGAAATGGAACTTTGATACAAGGTCTGAGAGACAAATTAGAAGCAGTCATAGGAGTCCGGCATGAATTTTTTTCTCAAGAAACTCAGAACTGGGAGTTGGCGATCTCTGGTTGCCGCTGATCTTCAGCAGGTTTGCATGGAGAATGATATTTATACCTTGATAAATATCATTTATCCCACCCCCATTGCCTCCTAACTGTCTGTATGATCTTGGGAGGGTTGCCTAACCTCTCTGAACTTTGGTTTTCTCATACAGAGATTGGAAATAAATTCCCCTGAACGCATAGGATTGCTGTGAACATAACAGCTGTAATGTCTTTGCCCAATCTCTGGTACTTACCTGATGTTGGGTTTTATTTCCTTCTGGTGCCAATGACTTTCTTATTTCCCATTTAATCCCAACCTGTGTCTGTTAGCATCTATTTGAGTGAAAAACATTTAAAAAATTAGAAAGAAAATCCCAACCTGTGAACAACAGAGGGCAGTAGTTTTAATACTCATTTGACAGAGAAACTGAAAGCCAAATAGGCAAAATAACTTACCCTCAGTGACACAGCTGGTGACAAACCCTGGTACCCAGGGTCGTGCTGCTTCTACTGCACATAGATTCCAAACGCTCTGAGTTTGGGGACTCTTAACCACCCGACTCCACCACCTGCCTTGAATCAGCAGAGACCTCTGTCTTCAGTAGCCCCCAAGCTAGGTCTTCTCTGTTTTCTTCAAACGCATACCCGTCAAAGGCTCTGTCCCTTGGTTAGGAATTCTGGGTGGCATTTAGGTGAGGACATTCTCTAGTTCTTGAAGGGCCCGCTGAAACCTTTCTCTGTGCACTCCCTCCATGCTCGTGGTGCTTATAGTCAGGTAACCGCTGGTGACCATGAGCTATTCACAAACTAAGAAGGTTGGGGATGAGGCATTGGCAAAATCTGATTTCTGCGTTGATGCTTTTGAGTGATACTCGCCACTTTCTTCTGTCCCAGCCTGTAAACATTTTAAATGAAATGTTCTGGTTTCTATTCCATGTGTGTGTGTGTGTGTGTGTGTGTGTGTGTGTGTGTGTGTGTTTGAAACAAGCAGGGGAGGAAATCTCCACTGGGGACTTGGCCAGTTGAGTTTGGAGACTTGGTTTTTCTTTTTTCTTTGGCCTATTGTTTGAGCAGTTTGTTATTTGGAGTCTGAAAACCACAGGCTTGCTTGTTCTGTTATTTCCCTGGGGATGAGGCAGAGGGAGAAAAAAGCAAGGCTGGAGGGAGTGAGAGGGAGGGAGAGGGAGAGAGAGAGAGAGGGAGGGAGAGGGAAAGTATTTGGATGGAGGAGTTGGGAGGAGGGCAGGGCAAGGGAGACAGAATGGGATAGCAGCTGGGAGAATAGCAGAGCGCTCCTCCAATCCACCATGAAAGGGCAAAGCTGAAGGTTCCCTTTGGGTGAAGTCACACTCACAAGGCAAGAGCCTCTGTTCTCCTTCAGCTAAAAACTCCTCTACCCATCTGTCCTACAAAACTCATAGAGAAGCCATTTTTAATCCTCAAACCCTCGTTGTGACTAAACACAGCACATGTTTTCCGCTAGAGCACCATGAACCATTTTAAAAAGTACACTAATTAAAAGGAACACATTTTCAAGTACAGTACGAGCCTGCCTTTCCTCGGCTGGTGCAGAGGGTAAACTTCCAGCATGTGTTGGGCTATGAAGTCTGTAGCGATCAAGTTGGCCGAACTGAAGACTCCAACATGAGAGCTGGCTTGGAAGATGAAACGTAGCACTCCAGAGAGTGCAGAATCCAGAGACATCGCTGGTTGGAAGTGGGGGTATGAAAGAAATGAGGGGTGGCCTCTTTTGAGAAACTGTTGCTAGAGTCGTGCTCACTCGGAACAGCAGAGTTAACCTGCAGGCAGAGGGAACGATGGAGATTTCTGATACCCCCCTTCCTCCTGGGGCTAGTCTTTGAGCTGTGTGTATAAACCATCCTGGGACCCGGAAGGGAGCACAGGAGCCCTTTATCTCTTAGGATGTGGAGAGCAGATCGACACTGGGTTGGTGTCTTTTCCTCCCGGCATCTGGCCTGTGGCAGCTGATGGAAGGCTGACTCGCGATGCCTCCATTCCCACGCTGGGAGTGCCGTTGGCCTCCAGTGCCCCTCCCTACCTTGGCTCCTTAAAATCAAACCTTACAAATATTACCCAGCCCCATCCAGGGTTAAAAGTAACCAGGACAGGAATTCTTAGCATTTCATTTCAGCTGGGCAGGATGCCATTTTTCCAGCTCTTTTCTTGGCATCCATGCATCACTTATAAATGTCCTTAGAGATGCCTGTTCATGAAAGTTCCAGGACTCAACTGAGAAACAGCCATACTTTCTATGGTCACAAAATCTGGTATGGTTTCAGGGTGGTTGTTCGCGTGTATGGCAATGTATGTCTGGGGTGTCTGTGTGTCTGTACATGCTCTGTGTGTTCATGTGTGTGTGGATGTGTAGAAAAAATAATAACAATCATAGACTGAGCGCCTACTGAGTGCCAGCTGACTTGCAAGATGCTTTTATGTACCTGGGCTTATTAATGCTTGCAGCAATCATACAGCTAAGTGGTATTAGTTCTATGTAATAATCGAGGAACTCAGACTCCTTGAGGTTAAATAACTGGCTCAGGGTTACACAGGCAGTAAAGAGTAATGCTGGGATTCAAACCCAGGATGATCCTAGTCCAAAGCCTGAATTATGTCCACTACTCTGGGCTTCCTTATACTTTTTTCTATAATGCCCTCTGGGGAGGGTTTTTTTCTGTTCCTTCTAGATTGTTTCTGTGGATCCCTCATTTGAGAAACACCTCAAAATTTAGCCATCAAATTTAAATCTTTCTGGTTGATCTTTTGGTAAAATTGGGGACATCCAAAGGACTATGTCAGGCATAAAATGGAACACAGTGGTTTCTTCACCTACTGATTCGAGCGTGGCTGTAAGAATGGGAGTATGAGGTTGGTTGGAAGGTCAGTAAGATATCCTGAGAGGAGGAGGAGAGGCTGCAGGCCAGAAGAAGGCGCCCATTGCTGGACCACACGGAGCATGGGGAGTTCTGCTGGGCCCAACTTGTGGCTGTGGGCAAACTGCTTGGAGTTGGAGAGGAGCCAGCCTTGTCACTCTTCATCGCTTGTGTGCACGTCGGGCTCTAACTGAGATGTGTGTGTGTCCCCTTTCTGAGCCTCAGTTCTTTCCTCTCTGACACGCTGTCCTGAATCAGATGATCTGTAAGTTCTCTTCCAGCCCTGATCTTGATGAGTGTGAACTTTCAGAATGAATTCAGCCTTGTCCGGGAAGGGGTGTAATTTGCACTGCCGGCTGCTCTTGGTGGGGAACTAAAAGGTCAGGTTTTATATCAGGACCTGGTCTGTCTGTGGTGAATATGTGCTGGAAAATGAGAAGCGGTAGCCCTCCAGAGAATGATGCGGAGCTTCCTGGAAGAACGTCTGACCTTTGGATGTTTCGCACTAGCGGAGAGGGGCGGCGAGGGGCAGTGTGTTGGTGGTGCTCGCTTGCTGTCGGAAGCTCTCCAGGGCTGGGTTATGTGTGCAAGCATCCTGCAGAGAGCCAGAGACCGTGGCTGCTCAGACGTATTGTGCACGTACCTCGGGCTGTTGCCGAAGTGCAGTTTCTGCTCCCTGATGATGCTCGACCTGCTCCTTCTCCTCCTAAGCCACCTTTATCGTAGGCACAGAGGAAAGAAAATTTGACTAAATTCAGAAGGCCCAGGTTCTAGCCCCAATTATTCCTTATTTGACTAAACCTCAAAAAAAATCACTTAGCTACTCCGTGACTTGGTTTCTCCATCTGCAGAGTAATAAAAATACTTAATAGCTAACATTTAATATTTGCTTACTGTGTGTGACACTGTGTGCTCACGATTTTATGTGCAGTATCTTATTTAATTCTCACTTTGTGAGGCAGATTCTGTTATCCACATTCTACAGCCTCTAAGCACAGAGACATTGAATAACTGGACCAAGGTCACACAGCTAGTAAATGGCCAAATTGGTATTTGAATTCATACCATCTGACTCTGAAGCCTTCACAACTTAAACACGTAATAGATGTGAAAGATCTTAGGATTTATTGTTTGTGTATATGTGTCATTCATTTATATGATATGTACACTTATAAATATTTTGGTTATCTGAGATTATAAGAAGTAGATGTTTCCTAGCTGAGATTGTATTGTTTTTAAGTAAAAAATATTTCAATTGATATAAATTAAAGTCAAATAGATTACGAAGTATTTTTGTTTTGTTTCGCCTTAATCAGACAGTCCTAGCCATTGTGAAGTTTTGAAGGACACAGGGGTTTGCTCTGTTGTCTTCGATTCAGCCGGGGAGGGGGACGTGTTATGTAAGAGGAATGTTCAGAAGAATGGGAGATTCTGGTTAACTGAGTTTCTGGTTATTTAGAATGAAAGCCCAGTTTATTTTCAGTTTGGGTTTTGCAAATTTGTACAGTATATCAGATCCCTTTTCTACCAGAATAGGAAGAGCAGGGTTAGGCCAATGAGTACATCTTGTGATTCGGTATACAGCAGCCATGCAAATTATTATCCTTAACATGAATTCCCAGTGATCCTACCTTGTAAGTGGACGTCAGAGGAGGCTGATTATGAATATCATCTGAGTTGGATACTTGTCACCTCATGGCACACCAGGCTGTGATCTGGCTGTAGAAATAGCTGCCTGCTTCCTTCCCTCGCGCCTCCTTGTTATTCCCCCAGAACCTTCTGTCCGAATAATAGAGGAAATCTTCTTCAGTGGGGAAAATTTTTCCTATTTGAATGTATATCCATGTTCGGACTCTATTCTTGGATGGGTTCTGACTGTAGGATTAATTTGGCAGATACCTGGCACCTGCATCACCGTGCCTCAGTCTCCCTTGACCTCACTAATGACCAGCACATTCTTTCTGTCAAGCCCCGAGAAAACCTCTGAATCCTTCTCAACACAACACTCCAGGCAGCCTGTACCCCTGAGTTGTAGTTGGCCCAGGAGACTTAACCTATATGCCATCTCTACCCTTGGATACTCCCTGGAAGTTGGTTCTCTTTTCAGTGTAGTAAATATGTATCAAACACCTACCAATTGCCTAGGTGTGCTGAAACGAAATTCTATTTTCCATTTACTCTATGTTTTATTCTTTCTCTTGAATGTGGATGATTTACAGGCTTATTGAAAGTTTTAGCTAGTTTAATTTTTGGTTACTTAAGGTTTTAATAGATTTTTTCCTCTTTCTCTAGGATATACATCTGATTAATGTGTTGAGTTTGTTTTTGAGATAGGATCTTGCTCTGTCACTCAGGCTGGAGTGCACACAGTGGTGCTAACATAGCTTACTGCAACCTCAACCTCCTGGACTCAAGCGATCCTCCTGCCTCAGCCCTCAACCTCCCAAGTAGCTAGGACTACTGGTATACGCCATCATGCCTGGCTAATTTTTAAATTATTTTTTGTAGAGATGGGATCTTGCTATGTTGCCCAGGCTGGCCTCAAACTCACAACCTCAAACGATCCCCCTGCCTCGGTCTCTCAAAGTGCTGGGATTATAGGCATGACCCACTGCGCCTAGCCTGGTGATAATTCCTAAAACTCCTCTCCCTTTTCGTTTCCAGCGATGTAGGGTCTTTATCCAGCTTTCCTGCTTTGATGGTCCCAGAGGAATACCTCCTTTACAATGACTTGTTTTCTGTAGGCATCCTCTGGGCCATGGGGACGTTGGTTAGGTGGCCAGTGCACATGGAGTGCCATCTCCCGGCTCAGCAACTGCCTAGCCCTCAACTAAAGCCCTCCCTTCACTGGCAGCTCATCCATCAAGACTCAGAACTTCATTTAAATAGCTGCCTGAGTCTGTTCCTTGCTTTTGAGTTCATCATCTCAGAAGTTGTCAGGAAAGCCTGTCAAGTCTAGAAGCTTGCCATGGAGTGAAATGATGAACACTCCCTGCTCCCCTCTTTCTGCGCTTCCTATGCAGGTTGGACCACTCTGAAAACACCTGCCTTGTTAGGAAGCAGGGTGGAAATGCAAAGCGAAGACTGCAACAACAGCAGCTTCTGTTCTTGCTAGAATGGCATCTCAAAGGGGACTAGGTGGAAAGCAACATAATCAATGGACATGATCGATCAGAAAGCTTGAACCTGCCTTTCTTTCATTATGTCAGTTTGGCTGCCTAACCAACTGCCTAAACACCAATGTCATTTGCCCTTGTAATGCTTAAAAATTGTTTTAAAATCTGCATCACTGAATTGCTAAGATGCAGCATCCTGAACGGGAACTATGATATCATGTGCTATTTTGAATTTTTAAAAGAATGTTGCAGAGAGTGAGAAATAGCAGTTGAGCTTCTGCAAGATACAAGGCACTGACTTTGGCCCTGTGAATAGTTTAAAATTTCAGAGAAGGTCTTTTATACTTACCCAGTTTTCCAAACCAGATGTTTTTAGCTTGGGATCCATGAGCATCAAAGGACCAGAGAGGATTGATAAACTTTCTGAAATTTGATGTAAAATTTTCTGTGAATGTATATATGTTCATTTTTTAAGGGAGAGGATCCCAGCTTTCATCAGATTCTTCAAGACATCAAGTCACCCAAAAGGTTAAGAACTGCCAAGTCAGATGGCAGATTGTTGTAAACTCAGCCAGAGAAATCTCCATAGGTTAATGTGTGGGAGTGGAAAAAATATTCTTCTGCCCTGTGGAAATACATTTTCTACATGACTACCCAGCATCTAACATTAACCCTGTGGAGCTGGAATGAGAGAATTACCTGATTTTCTTCCATTTTACAGATGAGTAATTTAGGGGCTGTGGTCTCAGATGCCAAGGTCACTGGAGTTCTTCTTTCTTCTATCATATTTTTTTATTGTTCATTTAACAATTTAACACTCCAGGCACAGTGGCTCACACCTGTAATCCCAGCCCTTCAGGAGACTGAGGTGAGAGGATCATTTGAGGCCAGGAGTTTGAGACCAGCCTGGACAACATAGTGAGACCCCCATCTCTAAAAAAAATAAATAAATGATTTTTAAATTAGCCAGACATAGTAGTAGTCTTAGCTACTTGGGAGGCCAAGGCAGAAGGATTATTTGGCCCAGGAGTTTAAGGTTACAGTGAGCTATAATCATGCCTCTACACTCCAGCCTGAGTAAGAGAGCAAGACCCTGCCTCTAAAAAAAAAAAAAAAAAAAATTTATGATTTTTGAGCATTTACTTGGGACTAGGGCAGAATTCTTTCTAGACTCAAGGCATTCTTTCAGATATTGGACATTTTGCAGTACAGTAACTAAATTAAATTACACTATAATTATAGTAAATTCTCAGCAGTAATACATCTTCCTCTACCTTAGTCTCATTCTTTTGAATACTTTCATTTAATCTAGGACAAAAGCAGTCTTCTTATTTTGATGTGGTTTTGGTGAAACACTGCTCATCATAGTTGAATCACACTGTACATTTTTGGCATCATTGTAACTATGTATTTTCAGTTATTGTAAAAGTAAACATAAATAAAAATAAAATTTATACATTGATCATATCTTGTTTGCATGCTCGTGAAGGGTTTGTAGCCCACTGGTTGAGAACTGCCAAATTACATTTTGGAGTAGGTATTAGCGATTCAAAGTTTCAAAGAGCTACCTATTGAATGCTTATTATTCTAGATACAAGATAAGATCCTTGACCTTATGAACTTACATTACAGTGGGAGAATTATAATATACACATTAACAAATAAAATGGCTTCTGAGAGTGACAAATGTTAAGAAGAAAACATTTAAAGGATAATAGAATGGAGAGTGAGTGAGAAAGGGAGGTGAGTTTTGTTTTGTTTTGTTTTGATTTTTGAGAGTCTCAGGCTAGAGTTCAGTGGCTTCATCATAGCTCACTGCAACCTCAGACTCCTGGGCTCAAATGATTCTCCTGCCTCAGCCTCTGGAGTAGCTGGGACTGCAGGCGTGCACCACTATACCTGGCTAAGTTTTCTATTTTCGGTAGCAACAGGGTCTCACTCTTGCTCAGGCTGGTCTTGAGCTCCCAATCTCAAGTGATCCTCCCTCCTGGGCCTCCCAGAGTGCTAGGATTACAGGCATGAGCCATCGTGCCAAGCCAAGATGAGCTATGTTTTTATCAGGTCCTTGGTGGAGGTGCCCTTGGGTGATGACAGGAATAATGAAATGCAGGCCAAGTCATGAACTACCGAGGGAAGAGTATTCTAGGCCGAGAGGAACAGCCACTGCAAAGATCCTAAAAGAGGGTTCGCCTTGGCAAATTCAAGGGACAAATAAAGGCTGGCAAGGCTGAAGCATGGCAGAGAAGATGAGGAGTGGAGTGGAGCAAAACGAAGTTGGAGAGAGGGGAACGGGCCAGGTTATAGGGGGTCTTGTTGGCCATGGTCAGGGAGTTTGTACTTTATTCTCAATGCAGTGGGCAGTTAAGGGAGCATTTTAAGCAGGTGAGTTGAGTGGTATCATTGTTTACAAAACAGGCATTGGTGGAAATTAGATTCTAGAAGATCAGAAGTAGAAGCAGGAAATTAAGAAGCAGGCTGTTGTAGTAGCCCAGGCAGGAGGTAATGGTGAATTGGACTAGCATAGGAAGATAGAGACGGTAGAAAGAGGTCAAGAACACGTAACGAAGACTCATCCTACGCACCACATCTGGGCTGTTGTGCATTGCACCAACTGTGCCAAAATGTGCAGGCATTGCCGCATGTAACAGGCGGCGGACCGGCGAGGCGTGCATCCTTCAGCCAGCACCTTGTCACATCTGAATATAACAGATTTTTTTAATATTTTCAAAACCTTACTCCTGTAGACCATGTGAATTCAATTCATCAAGGGCTTCTTTCCAATAAAACATGAAACCAGGAAATGTTATTTTCTCTTTCTGTATTTCCCTCCTTCCACTCACTGCTGCAGAATGAGGAAGCGAGTTGTGGCCGAGAACAAAACCACAAAAACTGTTCCATAGATCCAGCTTGAGGAAGGGAAGTCAGCATCTTGCCTTTTTTTTTTTTTTTTTTGCCTATCCCTCCTGTGGGAAACCCTGAGAACTTTGTTTTGTTTTGTTTTTTTTCCCTTGGACTTGACTGAAGCCAGGTCTCTCCTGAAAATAATGTCTTTCCCTGTTGTGTCTAACTCAATCTGAATTGAGGGGCTGTACATCCAGAGTGGTATTTGGTAAACATCCAATTTCTTGATGCTCTTGTCTTGTAAGTCCACTGGGGTCGTCCTGAGCCTTTGGCCTTGTTCGCTGAGGAACGTGGATTTCTGGGAATTTTCTGCCTCGAGCCCTTCAGCACAGATATTAAAGGGCCCCTGTCAAGTTCCGAAGGGTGTGACCATTGCCAGAATCCCCACAAGCCAAGCCCCTGAGGGCTGCCTTTGCCAGCTGGCTCACGTCCACGCCAGAGAGGGCTGGATTTCTGTGGTTCTCTGTGTATGGAGCTGGCCGAGTGCCCCTGGATGAAAGGCGGCCTAATATAAACTGAAAATGTTATTAATAAGCAGCCACTTAAGAATTTCCTATGACTTTCCAGTGATTTGGGGGCCCCTATGTGAACAGGGAGAAAAGCACAACTTGTTTTACATGGATTAAGGGACCCATGCAGTCAGTCTGGGGGAACCTCTGAAAGATATTCAGGTGTTCGGTGATGGGCTTTGGGTAAGTTCCATAAACTCCTTGAGCCTTGGTTGTCCTATCTGTAAAATGAGGATAATAGTAATAATTCCCTTCTCATAGTGCGGTTGGAGGATTTAAATAAGAAATGCATGGAAAGTGCTGGGCACAGAGCTCGACACATACTCAGAAAATGTTTTCTTAAAAAGAAAGGTTGGGAAAATCATACCGCAGAAATGGAACCAAACTGACCTTACGTCTCCTGGCTCAGGGAGAAGAAAGTAGATTTGGAGTTCCAGATACCTCCAGCGCTCACTGGTAGTAACCACAGTACTTGTCTTCTCCAAGCTTCGCTTAGTTCATCTGTAAAGAACTCCTGCTCTTCTGACTAACCTTGTAGAGATCTTTATTGGCAATTCAGAAGTTACCTGAATTGAAAGTGCTTGGTAAGCTCTCAAGTCCTTGATTAGTCCAAGAGGTCATTAATGTCTAACCTGTCTGCTTCATTGTATTTGGCATGAAAAGAAGATCACTTGTGTGATCTTGAAAAATTAAAAACTTGGCCAAGTTTAAGTAATCCTTTGGTAGAGATAGTAATGAAATTACCTTGCCCAGTCTAGCACACTTTTAAGTATACACCAAGTGTTTAATAAAGACTTAGAGAAATGAATTGTTGGCCATCCATCTGTTTTCCATTGATCTCTTTCCATCCTAACTAGAGTAGATTAGCAGGGTCTAGATTGACATCTAGAGAACAAGCACCCTAACTACATTTATGGGTTTGTTTTACTTTGTATCCCTAGACAAAGCATTGGGCCTGGCCAGTAGCACATAGTCAAGTTTCATTACACCAAACATGTTTTGTGTATCAAGTTACTTAATCCCACTGGCAACTCAAGGAAGTGGCAGAGTTAGGATTCGAACCCACGTCATTGTGACTCCAGAATCTAAGGTCTTAACCCACTGCACTGTACTGTCTTTAAGTACTTAGGGGATGTTTAATGACTCAGATCTTGTCTATATGAGTTTAGCCAACCTTTTCCACGAAGGATGTGGAGACTAAACAACTACTTCGGCAGATGGCATGGAAGGGAAGGCAGACAAAGGCATTCTGTGGAGTCGTCCCATCCTTGCTTTGAAATTTAAAGGTGAGGAGTATTAGAATTCAGTTTGCATTCCTGGATTGAGCTCGAGCCCATTATCCGAAGTGAGGTATCACAAGATCGGAAGAATGGGCTCCACACGTACTCGCCATCAAATTGGCACTGACTGATCAACACTATGGTGCTCACACGGTAGAAATACTCTCTAGGGATTAGGGGGTTGG
>CAUYSK010105981.1:0-14142 GCA_963575035.1 Avahi laniger
TGCCCGGCTAATTTTTTCTATATATTTTTAGTTGTCCGATTAATTTCTTTCTAATTTTAGTAGAGACAGGGTCTTGCTCTTGCTCAGGCTGGTTTCGAACTCCTGAGCTCAAACAATCCGCCCGCCTCGGCCTCCCAGAGAGCTAGGATTACAGGCATGAGCCACCGCGCCCGGCCCAGCCTGTGATTTTTGATTTTTTTAAAAGAAGGCACCAAATAATTAGGATTTTTCAAATATTACCTGGAACTCCAATATAGCAATAAAGATGGGCCTGTCCAGTCATACTTGTGATTGATTTAATCTTGTTTTGCCCTCAAAGTTAGTGCCACTTTTTTCAGGAAATTTAAAGAAAATTAAATACCAATGGATGTTAAATTTATTCTAATTGTTTTTTATTATTTGAAGAAAAATGTTCTTACGTGTATGAGATTTTCTTTGCCTGGTGAGTTGCTCCCAAGACCTTGTAATTTGTTTAATAGACTTTTATACAGAAAAAGATTACTTGGCTCATTAGATTGAGTCACTTAATAATGACTTGAAGGTTAACTAATATAGCCGTCATCCTTCTTGCTCACCAGCTAGACACTGATGTTAACACTCACTAACTTCAGCCATTTCTAAGTGCAGACAATTGGGAATACCATTAGAATATTAATGAGAAAAGAAACTGACGTTCAAAATGTGAATGACCCAAAATTTTCTCTAAAGATTATTTTAAAATGCATTTTAATAGAGGTTCTTTTTTTTTTTTTAATTGTGTGGCATTTTGGCCTTTCCTTCATTGAAAATGTGAAAGGAGCTTTTTGATCCAAAAAACCAAATGATACACTAGTACCTGCCAGGCACCCCATTCTCAGCTGTGCCTGGTGCACCAAAGACCAGACCTTTTTTTTTTTTTTTTTTTAAAGAGATGAGATCTCACTCTGTCACCTAGGCTAGGGTGCAGTGGCTCAATCATAGCTCACTGTAGCCTCAAACTCCTGGGCTCAGGTGATCCTCCTGCCCCTGCCTCCCAATTAGCTAGGACCACAGGCATGCGCTACCACACCCAGCTAGACTATCTAAGGTCCAAATAAAATCCTGGTCTTGCCAGAGCTGAGGAGAGGGAATCTTCCTTATGAAGGGGGATTCATATAAAGGTGTTGAACCAAACTCTTTGTTTTGGCCCTATACCTTACCTCTACCTTCAGAGGTATGTGGGGCCTCCAATTCCTGAGGCTTTCTGTGTCCTGAAGTTCTAACCAACTTGTTTCTTATTTATTTCATCTTGGTAGCATTTAAATTTTATCATGCTCTTGTCTGTTACAGTTTCTATTCCTCCATTTACTGTCCAGCTTCCAGAATTTTCATGAAACCTCTTATTTGCTAGTCTGTCATCTTCTCACATTCTTTCTGTCCTTATGAATTCGTGCCCCTTTTTGCTCCTTTATTGTGATTTTACTGGGGTTTTAAGAGGGAGAGGAGTTAAAACGTGTATATTCATTCTGCTGTTTTTAACTGGAAGCCCGAGGTTAAACATGTATTATCAAGCTCATGCAACATATCAGGGATTGTGTTAGACACTTAGTCTTTTCTCTAATTTAAAAATCCCTTCAAATTCTATTGAGGCTTAGAAAATTCATTTACATTAACGTTATTCATCTGATTTTTTAAGCACTTTTTATACACTGTCACATAAGTTATTTTATGTAATCATCACAGCAACTCTGCAAGGTATATAGATAATTATACTCCATTTTAATGAATACGGAAATAAATTCAGAAAAGTTAAATAATAAATTTAAAGTCACACAACTAGTAAAAGGCAATGCCAGATTTGAGATAGGTTTCTAAAAGTGCTTTCTGTTATACTATCTATTGGATGTTGGATAGCTATTTTTAAAGCAGGAAAATACAGTATAGAATGAAAGTGTTTTTATTTAATACAGTATAGTATTTAAGATTCACTGTAGTAGATCCAAAAAGGTCAGAGGCATCAAGATCAACTAGCAGTGAACGCAGTGGTAATGCAGGCATGCAGTGTTAGGGGCTAGATTCAGGGGTGGGGATAACAGTGGAAATGGGGGGGGTGACTGGGTTCAAGAAGCAAGGGGGCCTTTGAATTCATTCTCTTAAATGAACTATTGTGATGAAGAACCTAGGCCAAGGTCTGGTATTCTCATTTCTGAATACAAATTAGTAGGCCTTGATAACTGGCTTGATTGTGACATGAATAAGGAGTTAAAGAGAATGCCAAGTTATTCATGTCAGGTGGATGGGAGTGCTGTGTCTAGGACTGGGGAAAGGTGGGGGAAAGTGCTGCATTAAGGGGACATTAGTATATTTAAACATTATGTGTGAATTTCATGGTTGCTTGAAGATATGAACATCTGACATGTGCTGTCTTCTTTTGGTTTTTGACATTTATCGGAATGTCAAAATTGTAATAGCTGTAAGTCAGATTGTTTCTTGGAGGTAATATGTACTCCTATTTTTAAGCTGATTTTTAGTATTTTTAAATCTGTAATTTGAGGATCATTTTTTCTTTTGAAAGCAAGCATTTTGATTTCATTAGTGTTTTTGCAAATCAATTTTACAAGACCAAGAACCCAGTAGAAAAGACATGAATTGATGATTCCTGGTAAAAAGAAAAAATAGATCAATATTCATCATAACGAAAGACATGCAAACAAAATATGTGTGTATTTGTTTAATTTTTAAAATGTCCTGTTGAAAGATATTTAATGATCTGTCAATCCCCAGTATTGAGGAAACCTGTACTCTCAAATACTATTGGTGGAGGTTGTCAGAGGGGGAGTGTAAATTAGCGTAACCTTTGTGGAGGGCAGTTTGACAATATCTATCCAAAGTTTAAATGCATATGTCCTTTAACACAGCAATTCATCTTCTGTAAAGTATCTTATAGACACACTTGCACAAGTGTATCATGATATATGCCCAACTATATCTATGGTGTATTGTTTATAAGACAATACAAGAAACTGAAAACAGCATAATTTTTCTTTTGTAGGGAGGCTAGTAAATGAATCATGCAGTCCATATCATAGGATATGCTACTGTCTTTAAAAAGAATGAGGTAAGATATATGGGAAAATGTCTAAGATATAATAGGTTAAAAAAAAAGATGTAGAATAACGTGTATGGTAAAATCTAAATTATTTTAAACATTATGTTTCTAAATGCATAAAATATTCCTGGAAATATGCCTCAGAATAATCCTCAGTTAATATTAGTTGCCTGTAGAGAGGCTACTGGGGACAGAAAGCAGAGGGAGAGTACTCTTAGAATTTTTATATTCTGCACTCATATTAGTTTTATTTTTTTAGGTAAATAAAATTAATAGGAAAAAACAAGGATTCCAGTTGTCTTTTGTCTGTAATGAACCCTGCTTTCCATAATTTTCAAAAAACATTTCATTATGAAAAATTTCAAACTTTATATCCTCTTTTTCTTTCTTACCCTACTCATGGATTAATTTGAAGCAAATCCTAGACATTATATTATTTCATCCATAAACATTCCATTTTGTGTCTCTAAAAGATGAGTTCTTTTTAAAACATAACCATAATAATCATCAAGCATATAAAATTTGATAGTAATTCCTTAATATCATTGACTATCTAGTAGTCAGTGTTCAAATTTCCCCAATTATCTCATTTTTTAAATAGTTTGCTTGTTTGAATCAGGATTCAAATAAAGTTCAAGCATTGCAATTAGTCGATTATCTCTCTCTTTCTTGCCTACCTCTTTTCTCCTGTCTCTGGCTCCCTGCTCCTTACAAACTATCTGTAAAAGAAACTGAGCCATTTGTCCTGTAGAGTTTCCTTCAGTTTGAATATTAATTACTTTATCACAGTGATGTCAGTTAACATTTATTATGTCCTTTATTGTGTTATGTATAAATTGGTAGTTAAATCTAGACATTAGATTCATATTTTTTTTTTTTTTTAAGAAATACTTAATAAGTGTTAGTATATGTTTCCATTGGGGAGTACATACCATCTGGATGTCTCTCTCTCCCTCTCTCTTTTTTTGTTTTTTAATGTGAGTAGCCATTGATGATCATTGCTTAAGTCTGCTAATTCATACGAGTCTTCTGTAAGTGGAACTATTAGCTAGTAGCTCTGGCCAGTATATTAAATATTCTAGGGTATACAACATTTAAGTACAGATTACTTTAAAGACTTTCTAACTTTTTATATTGCCTGCAACTATTTCCATTGATGTTCTAGTTTATCTTCGGACCCTTTCTTTCATCATGGTTTAAAAAGTACTCTATTTGATCTGAAGGATTATCTTGTTTTTCAAACCCCAATCAAAAAATTACTTTTGCCTTCTCAATTTTCATCAGAATAATTTTTTCCCTTCTGAGGGTATGTAAAAGGAATCTTAGATATAGCAATTAATAATTTTCCAAAGAGGACACTGAAGTAGAAGGTTGTTTGTTTATTCATTCAGTCTTTCATTCAACAAAGTTTATTAAGTACCTGCTGTGTTCTTGGCACCATGTCTGCCTTAGATTCATTATAGTTGGGATATAGTCAAGCAAAGAGGCAATTACAGTGCACCATGGTAGATGGCGAGTAAGAGAAAGTACACTTGTGCTCTGACAGCACATAGAAGGTACACCTAACCAAGTCTTGGAGGACAGGGGAAGGTTTTCTAGAGGAAGGAATGGCTATACTGAGATGTGAGGGATAAGTATGAGTCAGACTAAGGAAGGAGTGGGTAGCCAGGGGAATGATGAGAATGCACTAGAGGAGGGAGCAGTTTATGGGAAAGCCCAGAAGTAAAAGAGAGTACTTCCTCAGGGGACTAAAAATGATTTGGAACAGCTGGAGCATAGTCGTGGTGTAAGGAAAGAGGGGTAGGCTCGAAGGTATGCAGGATCAGAACACAAAAGACTTGCTGAACCACACTGAGGAATTTGGACTTTACCCCAAGGCAGTGAGAATGACATTTTGGGTTTTAGGCTGTATAGAGGAAGATCTATTAAAAGGCAGTTACAGTAAAGTGGGCTAGAACTGATGATAGTCTAAATTAGATTAGAGGCAATGGAGGTGGAGGTAGTTTTGTTCATTCTTTCAGAAAATAATTACTGGATGTGTTTTCTGCTAGGTGCTATTCCAAGCGCTTGGGATACAGCTGGGACCAAAACAGAACTCCCTGTCCTCATGGAGCTTATAGTCTAGAGGGGAGGACAATAAATAAATAAATATATACTATGTTTAGCTAGTGATAACAGGGAAGGGTTCCCCGAGCACACATCTGAGCAAAATGAGGAAGCAAGCCATGTGGATATCTGTAGGAAGAACATTCTAGGCATCAGAAACAGAACTGCACCAGCTTGAGATGAGAGAGTGCCTGGTATGTTGGGGGAACAGTGAGGAGGCCAATGTGGCTGATGAGGAATAATCGAGGGAGAGAGAAATGAGAGCTGAGGTCAGAGAGAAAGGCGTCTAAGCCTGTAGAGCCTTACTGGTTATTGTAAAGAGGTGATGAAGAGAAATAGAGTCAAGCTTCTTAAGGAAGAATCAGTAAGACTTGGGGATTGACAGGGTACAGGAAGTGGTGAAGAGGAAGGAGTCTTGAGAATAGGGAACAACCACTGAGAGAGGGAACACAGTGATCTCAGAACGAACGCTAATAAAGCAGCTGGAGCAGACAAGCTTAGATGCCAATTACTATGCAAATCTCTCTTGTATTACAACCTTGGGGAAGAGGTAATATTGATTACACCCATCATAAAGGGGGGAAAATTCTCTCACAATAGAATGGATTTTCCTTCAGTTTTGGTAGGTCTCCCATTAGGGACAGACTTTGTTTAGCAGCCAGGAGAATGAGTGATGGGGCAAAAATGCCAGGCTAGATATGGACGGAGCCCCTAGTATACTAAAAACTGCTCCCCAACACAACCACCACATGCCCCCCAACCCACACACACAGCCATTTACATTTTGTCCTTACCCTTAGTCTTTAAGATGTCTGCTAAATCCCTGGTTGACACTAATGTAGTTGAACAGTATAGCAGCTGCTTCTACCGAGAAAGAAGTCATTATGACTCTGTACTAAACAGGGTTTCAGGAGATTCATCCATCCATTGACTCCTCACTTACCGATGAGCTATGTACATCTCTGTGTGATGCCTGGTTAAAAAGATGACAATACAGGATCATTTATTACTCTGGGTCTTAAGGACTTCAGGTAGATAAAGGAAACCAGGGATTATAGTTAGGCATACCTAATATTGGGTGTGAAGAAGATAATATAGGAATACCAAGGAAGAGTTCCTCACACTCTAGGCTCAGTTAGGTAAGCTTCTAAAAGAGGAAGATAACTTCCGAATCCATGGTCTTTTCACTTATTGCCTAATGTGTGCGGAACACTCCCTTCTACCTTGGGTCCTCCTTTCAAGTCCCTCAGACTCTCCTTCATAAGGAAAACTTTGTTTACAGGTCCCTGAATGTTCTTCCTTATTCTTTCCTAGTGTTCTGTAGACTATAGTAGCCAGAGGGGAACAAGTCAAGGCCAGTTAACAGAAGGCAAATCATATAAGCAAGTTCATGTGGATTTTATTTTATATTAATTTATAATGTGCATTAATAATGCTATTATAAAAATAGAACTCTACAGAAGTAGCTTTAAAAATAAAGTACCTTTTATCTTGTAGAATGGTATTTCCCAGACTACTTCTTTGTATACCATTTTCATGATTTTTGCCACATTCCAGTAATATCTTAGAGTTAATATTTTTCTGTAAACCAAATTACTTTTTTTTTCTTTTTTTTTTTTACTTAAAAGTCTACTTGAAACTCATTCTCAAAACATGGAGTTATGGATTTTTCTGTTATTTTATAGAACACATTAAAATACTATTAATATATGACCATTCAATTTAAAAAGATTTGCTCCTGGAGGGTTCCAGTTCTGGAAGACAGAGCAAGCAGAGTCTGCTCAGTCTCGCCCACTGCATGCAGCAGAAAGCCTGGACAGAATGCATACAGAAGCAGTGGAGGACTCTGGAAAGTAAACACTAGCAGGTGGATTAGAACAGACCAGGATTTGAAGTACTATCAATCCAGCTGGCAGTTTTCCCTTTTATTTCTAGTATCCCCTGGACTGGACTCAAAGCAACCCAAACTTGGAAGTAGGGACCAGGCTTGGACAGAGAGAGCTCAAGGATAAAATCTCTAATTATGGTTTGAGTGGGAAGGAGACTTCTGATGGTCAGAGTGGAAGAAACTCCTCTCTTTGAAATATTTTTCCCTTTTCTTTCATGCCCCAGGCAGTCTTGTGTTTGTATTGGCAGTGACAGCAGCAAGGGCCCACAGATGCCTGAAACTGTAAGTGAGGGGAACCTCTATTTGGAGAGGCCGTGGTCCTAAAAGAGAGGGGCAGGCTCCCATCATTTTTTTTCTTTCTCTGTCTTACTATGAGCTAGCCCCCAAAATATGTGGTAGAGCGTGGTAACTAAAGCCCCATCTTTCTGGCTGGTAGACAGAAAAGGGGAGCTCCAGGGAAGTAGAAAGTACCTGGGAGAAAACGGAGAGAGAGGGAACACTTATTCTATTTTATGAGATGAAATGTTGCCTGACTCTAAAATCGCAAATAAAGCCACGTGAGATCTTTAAAAATTAAAAAAAAAAATGGAAAGAGAAGAAAGTGGGAAATAGACCCAATAAAGTTGTTCATGAATTCCCAGGCTCACCCTTAAACAGCTCATGTGTGGATCTGATCCTAAACAGCACACCAAAGACTTTGAGAATTGAACTATGAGCTAGATCACTACTCAGGTGCCAGACTGGGTACTGGGTAGTGCTCATGCCAGGCAGATCAGAATAGCTCTGCAAAGCTTTGACTATGTTACTGATATTTAAATTATATCCACAGAAGGTTGGTTGGATCTTGTGACCTGAATCCAACCAGGCTGATTGCTTACTAAAACGAAACATTCATTGTGTGATTTAAAGAAGACTTCCAGATTCTCAGAATATTAAAAATGTTCAGGATACAAAATTACTCCACCTACAAAGAACCAATGCAATCTCAGTTCATTTGGAAAAGACAACCGATTGATACCGTCACTGAGATGACAGCTTTCTCTTACACATGGATTATGCATTTCCATTCAATTTGTTGGGCAAGCCTAGACCTCATCACGCCCATAGCTGGACCAGTGACCATCGTCAGGGCTACCATGCACAAACTGGCTTAGACTTTTCAGGACCCACCCCTGAGCTAGTGCTGAGGTCAACTTCTCCTGAACCACATTGCCCTGTGGAGGAAAAGTAGATACTTAGGGTAAAATAAAAAACAACAAAACTTCTACTTTCAGATGTCATAAAAACTTATCTAACTTGAGCTCTTAGATTTTAAAGGACTTTTCTATATGTATAAATAATAAGAGACAAACAAAATTGAAAGGAGATAACATGTCATATGGCTCAAAACATTTTATTAAGCTCTTTATGTTTTCCCTTTATGTAGGATTCTTTCCATTTTTATTTTTTAGGCAGATAGGTAAATGTCCCTCCAGGTCAACTGTTGCTTTAGCACTGAGATAAATAACTGGTTGAGGAATGCAGATGTAGAGAGCCACACCTTATCCTTTGTATTGAAGATGACAGCCACGGACTAGCAATTGCTATCTAGCCCCACCAGTCAACATACTGGCCCCTGCGTTGTGGCTGCAAACTCCATGTACAGTAGTCTCCCCTTATCTTTGGGAGATATATTCCAAACCCCCCAGTGGATGCCTGAAATCATGGATAGTACTGAATCCTGTATATACTATGTTTTTTCCTATACATACATACCTTTGAGAGAGTTAATTTATAAATTTGGCACAGTAAGACATTAACAACAATAATAATGAATAGAACAATTATAACAATATACTATAATAAAAGTTATATGAATGTGATCTCACCCCCTCTCTCTCTCTCCGTCTCTTTCTCTCACTCACTATTCTATATTATTGTGCTATATTCGCCTATTTTTAGACTACAGTTGACTGCAAGTAACCAAAACCTCAGAAAACAAAACCTCAGATAAGGGAGGACTACTATAGTGAGTTTGGCACAGTCTGCTCCTGCCATCCTCTCTTCAGAAAGAAATACTCCAGGTGCTTGTCAGTGCTCCCTGTGTTTACCTGCCTCTGTGATTTCTCTGTGTCCCCAGTGGTGCTGTATCATTTGAAGTTGCACTTTAGTGTGTCTTCAAAGAGCTTCTTTTGAAAATTCTGCTATTGAGAATGCAAAGCAGAGAATTTCAGAAGGTAATTTCAGAAGGTATGCTTGAGAGAGAGGCTGTTGAAGTGTTGGAGCATATTAATATTACAAGTTTTTAAAGCCTTAAGTGTGTCAAGTTTCCAGTTGTACAAGTGAAAAAGGATTACGAAAGAAGATCGTTTTAAATCATAAACAAACCTATAGCATTAAAATGGCAGGATTAGGTTGTGTGGAACTAAGCAGTTGGGTTTTACTTAAAGAGATAACTCTTAAGAGCCCAGAAATACTACGTGTATTACCTTTATAATATTCAACCAGTGAGAAAGGGGAGTGTGTAGGGGCCTGATGGAAGGATCTTAGCAGGGAGCAAGCTAGTCATAGTATCAACTTTGTTAGTAGTGCCAACTTGTGACCTGGAGCAAGTCTTAGGATCACTCTATGTGATAACTATCACTTCTTGAGCTCTAACTATATGCCAGGCATTGCTTTAAGCATTTTATATCTATTAACTGATTAATCCCCCAACAATCCTATGTGGTAGAAATACTGTTGTTCACATTTTGTGGATGAAGTAACTGAGACCCAGAGAGATTATTTGCCCTGGGTGATACCTAGCTAATAAGAAAACTTTCTACCTTAACCATTTTACAGAGTTGTAAGGAACAGAAAGCGAAATAATAGAAGTACTTTTAATGAAGAAATAATGCTAAAATAATGCATCTATAGCAGAAGAGCCCAGCATCAATGCTGGTAATTACTATGAGAAGTGCTGCCCTAGAGAATTGTGATATTTAGAATCATTGAATCATAAGGTTAAGGCTGGGCACAGTGGCTCATGCCTGTAATCCTAGCATTCTGGGAGGCTGAGGCAGAAATATTGTTTGAGCTCAGGAGTTCAAGACCAGCCTGAGCGAGAGTGAGACCCCGTCTCTACTAAAAATCGAAAAAATTAGCTGGGTGTGGTAGCGTGCACCTGTAGTCCCAGCTGCTTGGAGGCTGAAACAGGAGGATTTCTTGAGCCCAGGAGTTCGAGGTTGCTGTGAGCTTGGTTAACGCCATGGCACTCTAACTTGGGTGACAGAGCAAGACTCTGTCTCAAAAAACAAAAACAAATCAGGAATCACAAGGTTAAAAGGCTCTCTAAGGATTTATTCTCCCATCCAAGTACTAACCAGGCCTGACCCTCCTTAGCTTCCAAGACCAGACAAGATTAGGTGCGTTCAGGGTGGCATGACCATAGACTCCAAGGCTTTGGTCTAAGAGGACTTGATTTAAAACAGTGATTCTCAGACTTTCTTGATTTCATGAGTCTGGAAAATACATGCATGTGTGTGCACACACATGCACACCGCCCCCAACCCAAACTACCATCTGCTGTCATCACCATAAGAAAAAGCACATTTTAATACCACAAACGTTGGAGAGATATAATCTCTTAATAGAGAACCAATGTTTCCCAAGAACAAAACATATAGGAATCTTACCCCAGCCAGTGAAATTATTGGTCTGAACATTAGTGGTAGGGGACTCGTTCATCTTCTCTGGTAGGTTTAGATCCTGTTTTGAGTTAGGATAAATTATGTTGGGGTAGAATGGACTCCCAGGTGTGATAGCATCATCATATCAGTTGGAAGCGTGTTCAGGGAAATACTAGTTGAACTGTATTTTACCCTGCTTCTTAGTAAGTCTTTTAGTGTTTGCCTTGGCACCCTGAAATGACCTGAGCTATCTAAGTTCTCTGTGTTTACTTCTCATCTTCCATATGAGATTGTAAATTCTGAGGTCACAGATCTAGTTTGTGTTGGACAAATGTTTTAATATTCTTTTCATTGTGGTAAAAAGCACATAAAAAATTTACCATCTTAATCATTTTCAAGAGTACAATTCATTAGTATTTAGCATATTTGCCTTGTTGTGAAACAGATCTTCAGAACATTTTCATTTTGCAAATCTAAAACTCTATACCCATTAAATAACTCTCCCCTTCCAGCAGCCCCAGGCAGCCACCATTCTATTATACTTTCTGTCTCTATGAATTTGACTACTTCAGTTACCTCACATAAATGGAATCGTACAATATTTGTCTTTTCGTGACTGACTTATTTCACTTAACATAATGTCCTCAAGATTCATCCATGTAGCATTTGTCAGAATTCCTTTTTAAGGCCAAATAATATTCCATTGCATGTATATACCACATTTTGTTTATCCATTCATCTGCTGATAGACATTTTAGTCTATCTTGGCTATTGTGAATAATGCTGCTATGAACAGTGGTGTGCAAATACCTTAGGGTCTCTTGAAATTCCATATGAATTTTAGAATGAATTTTTCTGAAAAATGCTGCTGGGATTTTGATAGGAATTGTGTTGCATCTATAGATTGCTTTGGACAGAATTAATAACTTTTCACTTATTTGTGTCTTCTTTAATTTCTTTCAGTAATCTTTTGTAGTTTTCAGTGCACAAATCTTTCACTTCCTTGGTTAGGTTTATCCTTAAGTATTTTATTCTTTTTGATGCTATTGTTAATGAGATTTATTTTCTTAATTTACTTTTGAATTGTTTATTGTTAGTATATATAAATGCAGTAGATTTTTGCATGTAGATTTTGAATGCTGCAACTTTACTGAATTTATTTGTTAATTCTAACAGCTTTTTGTGAAATCTTTAGGATTTTCTACATACTAGATCATGTCATCTAAAAACCGATAATTTTGCTTCTTCCTTTCCAATTTGGATACTTATTATTTATTTTTCTTACCTAATTGTACTGGCTAGGATTTCCAATAGTATGTTGAATAGAAATAGTGAGAGTGGGCATCCTTGGCCTGTTCTTTATCTTAGAGGAAAAGCTTTCAGTCTTTCACCATTGAGTATGATGTTAACTGTGGAGTTTTCATATATGATCTTTATGATGTTGAAGCAGTTTTCTTCTATTTATAGCTTGTTCAGTGTTTTATATCACGAAAGGGTGTTGAATCTTATCAAATCCCTTTTCTGCATCAATTGAGATCATCATGGTGGTTTTTGTCCTTTAGCCGTTAATGCTATGTAAGACATTGATTAACATTTGTATGTTGAACTGTCTTGCATTCCAGTAATAAATCCTACTTAGCCAGGGTATATAATCCTTTTAACATGGTATTGAATTTTCCAGTACTTTGTTGAGGATTTTGCCTCAATATTCATCAGGAATATTCATCTGTAGTTGTCTTTTCTAAGTAATGTTTTTGTCTGGTTTTAGTATCACAATAATGCTGGCATCATAGAGCTTAGAAGTGTTTCCTCCTCTTCAATTTTTTAGAAGAATTTCAGAGGACTTTGTATTAATTTGTCCTTAAATGTTTGATAGAATTCTCCAGTGAAACCATCTGGTCCTGGGCATTAGTTTGTTGGGAAGTTT
Organism: Avahi laniger; assembly: GCA_963575035.1. Taxonomy (NCBI): domain Eukaryota; kingdom Metazoa; phylum Chordata; class Mammalia; order Primates; family Indriidae; genus Avahi; species Avahi laniger. The sequence goes on from CAUYSK010105981.1 coordinate 12,636, forward strand.
TTGGTTACTGATTCAATCTCCTTACTTATTGGTCGTTTTTAGCTTTTCTATTTCTTCATGATTCAGTCTTGGTAGGTTGTTGTTTCTAGGAATTTATTCATTTCCTTTAGGTTATCAAAATTGTTGGTGTATTAATACAATTGTTTATAGTATTCTTATAATCCTTTTCATTTCTGTAGCATTAGTTATAATGTCCCCTCTTTCATTTCTGATTGTAGTTATCTGAGCCTTTCTTTTTTCATAGTTAATCTCACTAAGGGTTTGTCCATTTTGTTAATCTTTTCAAAAAAACTATTAGTTTTGTTGTTTTTTTCTCCTATTTTTAAAAATTCTCTATTTTATTTCTCTCTGCTCTAATCTTTATTATTTCCTTTGTTTTGTTAGCTTTGGATTTAGCTTGTTCTGCTAGTTTTGTTTTGTTTTGTTTTTGATGTGTAATGTTAGATTGCTGAGTTGATACCTTCTTTATGATTTTACAACTATCAGCTTCCCTCATAGCACTGCTTTTCCTGAATTTCATAAGTTTTAGTATGTTTTCATTTTCATTTGTCTCAAGGTATTTTCTAATTTCTCTTATGACTTCCTGTTTGACCCTTTGGCTGTTTAAAAGTAGGTTGTTTAATTTCTACATTTTGTGGATTTTCCAGTTTTCCTTGTGCTATTGATTTCTAGTTTCATTTCACTGTCATTAGAAAAGATACTTTATGTGATCTGAGTCTTCTTGAATTTGTTAATACTTGTTCTATGGCCCAATATGTGGTCTATCCTGGAGAATTTTCCATTCTTCTACTTGAGGAGAATATATATTCTGCTCTTGTTGGATGGAGTGCTTGATATACATCTGGTAGGTCTAATTGGTCTATAGTGTTGTTTAAGTCCTCTTTTTCCTTATTGATCTTCTGTCTAGTTGTATCCATTATTGAAAATGGAGTTTTGCAGTCTACTTTTATCATGTTGCTATTTCACTCTTCAATTTTGTCAAAGTTTGTTTCATATATTTAAGAGCTTGAGGTTTGGTGTGTAAATATTTATAATTGTTATACCTTCTTGGTTAAGCAACCCTTCTATATAATGTCCTTCTTTGTCTTTCGTACTAGTTTTTTATTTAGAATCTATTTTATCTATCTAAATTTATTTTATTTAGAATCTATTTTGTCTGACGTTAATATAGCCGCTCTTGATCTCTTTTGTTACCATTTGCATGGAATATCTTTTTCCACCCTCTTCAGTCTGTGTGTGTCCATAAATCTAAAGTGATTCTCTTGTAAACAGCATATAGTTGAATCCTAGGTTTTTTTTTTAAAAATTCATTTTGTCAATCTATGTCTTTTGGTTGAGTAGTTTAATCCATTTACATTTAAAGTTAATTGCTATAGGGAGAGAAGGACTTAATATTGCCATTTAGTTAATTGTTTTCTGTATATCTGGCAACTTTTTTGTCCCTCTTTTTCTTGCTTACTGCCTTTCTTTGTGTTTTGTTGACTTTTTGTTGTGATATGCATTGATT
>CAUYSK010105982.1:0-31644 GCA_963575035.1 Avahi laniger
GAGACCTTATAAATATTTGAGATAATAGATAACATGCTATATACAATAAATTATATAGTCCCTCATGCATGGACATTCAACATTCAATAGAGTACACCATCTTGTAGTGTCTACCAGGTGCCAGGAGTTATACTACAAAAATAGCTGTATATTTATATCTATATTCCAAATTCACAGATTCTACAAATAAATTAAGCCTTCTTTAAGACTATAAAAAGAGCTGGGCTTGGTGGCTCACGTCTATAATCCTAGCACTCTGGGAGGCCGAGGCACGTGGATCATTTGAGTTCAGGAGTTCGAAACCAGCCTGAGAAAGAGCAAGACCCCGACCCCGTCTCTACAAAAAAATAGAAAGAAATTATCTGGATGACTAAAAATATATAGAAAAAATTAGCTGAGCATGGTGGCGCATGCCTGTAGTCCCAGCTACTCAGGAGGCTGAGGCAGAAGGATTGCTTGAGCCCAGGAGTTTGAGGTTGTTGTGAGCTAGGCTGACACCACTGCACTCTAGCCCAGGCAACAGAGTGAGACTCTGTCTAAAAAAAAAAAAAAGAAAAGAAAAGAATATATAAAGAATTTTAAGTATAGAACTTGAAGCATCTTAGAAAAAGTAAAATATACTTCAGTTATATCAATGTTGTTTGACCTGCTTTAGGAATCATTGATTCAGAATAGTAAGTCCTAATCATTCTCATCCTAAATTATTTTAAAGTAACTCAATAGGATATGCAAAGAAAATTTATATAGAATTTTTCTCTTCTTTCTAAACACTTTGTATTTATTTTTTAAAATTAGCAAGTCTGTGAAAATCCTTGGAATAGAACTGAAGACAATGTAAACAAAGAGTCAAAAAATGGATAAGGAAAATAACAAAACTGAAAGAAACAAAATACTGTGAGTGTTCTAAATGCTTGAAAGCCAAGAGACTCAGCTGTGTTACTGCTGAAATTTATCTCTATGCTAATATTCAGAAATCTACTAAGAGATCTAATGGAGAAATCAGACTAGTAGTGATTGTATAAAGAAAACATCTGCCTGAGCAACTGTATTTTGTTTCTTAATATGGAGCCTAGATATGATATTTTAAATTCATATATCTGTATTAAAATTTTGAGCTTATATTTTTAAATATTGAAGGATATATGTTATTAAAATTACATATTTTAGTCTATGTATCTAGATACATAAATTTTATAGGAAATAAAGTTGTCCCCGTCTAGAACCTGAAAGAGTTTATATGTTTTTAGGTTAGATGTTCTTCTATCTAAATTCTCTGATTCTAACATGGTTTCTGAATTAAGAAGAATCACGTTATTGTTTGACAGTCAGGAAGAAAGCATCTTTAGCTTCTTGATGTCCCATTCTAATTAAGTATAAAATTCTTTGTGGTCTGCTTTCACAACTATGTTACTAATATGTTCTTTTCCTTAGGAAGTACCCCAGTGTATAACACAGTCGTCCCTCATATCCATGGGGGATTGGTTCCAATACTCCCAAGGATACCAAAATCCATGGATGTTTGAGTCCTTTACATAAAATGGTATAATATTTGCATATAACTTATACACATTTTCCCATATACGTTAAATCATCTCTAGATTACTTATAATACTTAGTACTACAATGTAATATGTAAATAGTTTTCATACTGTATTTTTTCAATTTGTAACATTTTTATTGCTGTATTATTATTTCTTATTGCTTTTTTCCCCAAATATTTTTTCTATCCATGATTGGTTGAACCCATGGATGCAAGACTCATGTATCTGAAGGGCCATTGTACATTAAATCAACAATTCTTTTCCATTTGTCCAGAACAAGTTGTTTCCTTTTTCAACCAAATAGGTGAGAAACTACTTTCAAAATTGCTTTAATGTGAATCTGTATAAACATCATTACAAGCAGAATACCTATCATGATCCAGTGGTTCTTCAGAGAGGCTTCCATTAATTTTTGAGAATGCCTGAGCTATTAGTGAATAGAGTCTAGTTAATTATTTGTTGGTGTCACCGGCACTTACAAATTCTTAAGCTCTGTCTAAAGACTCATATTTTTTTACATCTATTAGATCGCCTATTGGCATCTGTGCTGGGTTATCTTCCTTTGGTATCCAGGTTTATTCTCCATCTTTCTCTTTCCCAGGAGGCTAATATGTATGGATTACCTCAATTGTTTCTCATGCTCTTCTCATGCTTTCAGTCGGTTCAGCCAATGGGGAAACCCAGCTGGATACTGAAAGGAGTAGAGTGACATTCAATTCTTCGTTCCCTGGTTCACTCTCTGTGATATTTCTTTGGGCAGACTGTGGCCCTTTAACGACTTTCCAGGCAGCTTAGCCATGCATAACTCTCTCTTCCTCCATCTCTACCTCCTCCCCTGTTCCATTCAAGCTTAGAGGTGAGATCACCTGGGTTGTAATAGACTCTTTGTGGTTCCTCACACCCTGTAAACACTCTGATGATCATTTTGAAAACAAGCCCTGTTGAAATCATCATAATTTATTCCTGTTAGTACCCTAAATGACACAACATCTTAATTTTGATCTTTCTAAAATTAAATTCATAAATTTTCCCAAAATATTTTCCTTCATTTCTACAGCTCTGTTAAAAAAAATAGTACTATCTATCTAGCCATATTACTATGAAGTTTTATAATAAAATCAATAATATTATTCATTTACTTAGAGCATTTTAACTAATGAATCCATTTCATGTGTATCATTTCATTAATTTCACAACAACTTATGCATCATTACTTCTTTGGACACATGAAGAGATTTGCTTTGCAACACCGTGGCTAGCGTCATCCGGAGTGCAATCTCAGCATCAGGGCATTTGGTCTCCACCACACACAGGTGACTTCTCTTTCCTTATCTACATGACTAATTGTTCATTTATTTCCATTCTCTCTCTGTAGTGACTCTAATATCATCTATTTTATAATTCACGTTATTTCTACCCATACATCACTTAAATAAAGCTTCAGATTTCTCACCATCCATTTCTAGGGCTTCTCAGTTATGCCAGTTTATCAGTAGTTATAACCTTGTTTAGAGCTCTGATGTTTGTCCAAGATCCAAACGCTTCAGTGACTTCTCATCACCCATTAATAACTTTCATAGCCTTCAACTGTCTAGTCTTTAACCATCTCTCGCTATGCTCCTTGTTACTCCCTGCATTTCAGTAAGAATAAATTAAGACAATATAGTTGTACCTGATTTTTCCTATTCATCTTATTCACATTTTCTCTTATATTAGAGAAATTCTCACTTTTTTAGAAACTAATCAAATACTCTCCATTTTAAAAGACCCAATTAAAATACTTCTGGGTTTTTAGGTGTCCTTATCCAGAAGGAAATCACTTTGCTCTCTGAATCTCCACAGCACTTCCACACTTTTCCATTCTCCTTGTCACGTTGCATTTCTATTTCTGTTGTCTATGTGTATATTTTATATGCTCACAGTATATATTAGATACATAAGCTTAAGGAATGTGTCTTATTTATGTCTGCAGCATTCGGGTAGTCGCTCGATATTGACTGAATAAAAGAATTGGTTCAAAGAAAATTGGCATTTGTAATTGTTTTTTTTAGGAGTGTTAGCAATTTACCAGCAATTCTGTTAAAATTTTTTTGATTGCTGATTTTAACTGTGCATTACCACATCCTACTTTGCATTTTTTAAAAACATCTGAAGTAGATTACATAACTCTCTGGTAACCATCAGCAGTGAAAATATAATTCAGAAAAACTGTCTTTATAGATTTATAATTTTTATCTAAGAAATGGTGAAAGTATAGGCCTACATGTGTAAGTACATGTCTAAATATGTATTTTTACTCTATTACATTCTAATACCAAGAATGGAGCCATCATTTTTCAGTCTTAAAGTAAAAAAGGAGAAAAAAATAAGACTAAGTATTTTGTCTACTTTTATACTGATGCTGTGAAATCCATCTTTAATACTTAAAGAGATATGTAATACTTAGGTAGATATGTAATAAAAATTTCATTGCAAGTAGACAGAGAGCTTCTTTCTCATACGTATTTGTATTTATTACTTTCAGTTAATAAATGAAATATCTATTGTTTTTCCAAACATCAGTGAACCAGAAAATCCACAGTTTATCCAAACATCAGTATCCTTCCTTACAATTAAAATTAAGATAATATTCAAAAGCACAGGTCTTCATATTCCTTTTCTATTCTCTTAAAAAAATACAGCCATAGTGTCACAGAGGTCGGTTATGGAATGCTTTCTCTGACTTGAGTGCTACCTCAATTCAGTGTTGCTTAATGTTCCAAGTTACTTAAGTTCCACCCTTTCACAGATAATTTATCTCTTTGGATGAGACAACGTTAAAGAATATAAAGAATATAACCACACTGAAGAGATTATTTTACCTTTTGGCTGCACAAACTCAGTTTGAGATAATTACATTAGAGTGTTTGATGTTCTCTCTGCTTCTAACTACATTTATCCTTGCTCTGCTTTATTGGATAATGCTGTGCTATAGACGGGAACCAGCTTCCTCTGGATCACACGTGATTTAAAAAGGAGCCAGAATAAATACATCCAATTGTGACTATTAAGAATGGCCACTTAAGGGGCTATAGTTAAACATGTTTTACTATGCTGTTATATAAGAGCTTCGTGAAAAAGGAGACAGACATTGTCATTTAGGGTCTTGTATGTACCAGGCACTGTGCTACAATATTACATACATTACTTCCTTCTAATCCTTTTACAAAAGCATATTTTGTAAATGAGGCTCTGAGAAGCTAGCTGGTTCCCCTGGCCATGTAGGGAAGAAGTCAATGGGGTGGAATTGTGAAGTCTAAGTCTTTTCCATACCTCATGCTGCACCCCAAGGATGGTCCAGTGAGAGTGAGAATGAAGGCAGTTCTCACAAAGCCCAGCATCTTCTCAGACTCATACAGTGTTTAGCTGGTAAATGAGCCCCCAAAAGCTTTGTATTATAGCATTTGGAGATTTCATGGTATAACTACTTGTGCTTTTACTATTTTCACTCTACCAACATGAGGTCACTGATTGTATACTTGAAAAGAATTGTGCTCAACTGGCTCTTGTATGCTGGTAACAGCTAGTTCCAACACACCATTGGATATTCCAAAGGAGGAGACCATATGTTATCAAGGAAACTGAAATGCAATTTTCCAACATCCTAATGGTAAGTGTTGAAGGGTAGGAGAGAAGCAGAGTCAGCAACTCCTGACCAGACAGTAAGTACCTGGCCACTCAGAAATGTTCTTTTTTTTTTTTTTTGGCAAAGCAATTGCTTCTTTCAGAATTGAATCATTTTCGGAGTAGAGTGTTCAATTTTTATTACAGAAATGTATTTCCATCAGAGAGTTGCACTAAGTAGTCATACAAGGACACAAAGATACTTCACAAAAGAGCATGGTAAGATATTGAGAGAGGATAGGAAAAGTATCCAAATATGTCAAAAAATAAAGTCTTAGGAAATGTTATTATTGTTTTTTCCAATTTTAGACTGCAGTATAAAAATTCACATTCACAAGTGTGCATATTTACAGAATATTTCATTAATTCAAAGAATAATATTTGGGCAACTCCCGTAACAGCCTAATACAATAGGCTTATATTCTATTAATGAGAGATATTAATATAAATCGAATAATATATATAATAATTAAGAAAACGATTTATTTTGTATTCCATTAGTAATTAAACTTTTCCAAAGCCCAAGCTAATATTTTTAAAGTCATAAATAAGAGATGAAATCTACCTTAAAGTAATATGTCTAGGACCCCCATCACATTTCTTAAGTTACATCCTGAAAACCTTAAAATCATTTAATCCTTCAAAAAACATTTTTTGAATGCCTACTATATGCAAGCAATATTCTGGGAAACAGGCAAAATGTTTTTCCAAGTTAGTTAGTTTCCTTTCTTACAAGAGATTTGTATTTTAGTCTGGAAGGGAGACAAATACACACATACGCACAAATGTAAACTTTAGGTAATTTCAGGTACTAATGTATTACACATTATAAAAATGAATCAGGTAGTATGACGGATGACTGGGTGACAACGTTGACCACAGTAGTCAGGAAAACAGTACCTGAGGATGTGGACTGGAAGAGATTTCTGAAAACACTGCCTCCTACTGCAGTCATTCACACCAATTACTCCTCCAGCCCCCGCTTCAAATTTCCAGGGGCCTAGACCTTATTCCTTTTGGAACCAGCCATAAAAAGACTAGGAGCAAAGCATTCCAGGCTGAGGAAACAGAAAATGCAAATGCCTTGAGGTGAGAATGAGCTTGATGTATTTCTAAATACATAAAGAAGGTTCACTAAAACCCAGGAATAATGAGGATAATAGATTCAGTATGAGATAAAGCCAGAAACTTTTGCAGAAACACATTATGAATAGTCTTATAGGCCTTGCTAAATAATTTGGAGAGCTTTCTAACTCTGAAACGAAGTCATTAGCACATCTTAAGTTGGAAAGCAACAGGATCTGATTTTTTTTTTTTTAAAGATCATTCTGCCTACTGTAGTAGCCCTTGCCACAGATGATGGTGAGGTGGAATAGGGTATAGAAAAGGACATGAAGGTAAATGGGCAGATGTGGCACATGCTTCAGAGATAAAGAGGACACATTCAGGCTCAGCCTATCAGAGGAGAATTTCCTATGTCAGTAGCTCACCTCCTCCATAAGATACTTTCTCCCATGGACCTAATTCATTGTCATTGTAACATTATCTGAAATTACTTTATTAGTTTACTTATTCAGTGTTTATCTGCCTTTACTAGAATACAGGGGCCAGGAGTGCTAGAAACTTATCTTGCTCACAGCCATATCTACAGCATACAAAACACTGCCTGACACATAGTAGGTGCTCATGAAGTAAGTGAGTGAGTGAAGGAATTAATGACTACAACTTCTCCTGGTGGTTCTTGTTTTACATCTTGGGCCACATAGAACAAGTCATATCTTATTCCACAAGAAAGCCCTTAAAATGAGGGAATGCAGCTTGATTTTCTCTCTCTAGGTTAATTATTTTTACTTTCATAAGGTACTCCATTTATATGGTTTTAATTGCCTTAATATTCTAACTGATTTTTAAACTTTGATTTATAAAATGTAAATATTATGTGGGCTTCTATGCATTTATATACAAGGGTATATAAATTAGTAATAATGAATTATTATAATTATATTAACATACATTAATAGCTGATTTCATATTGCTCATCTTATACTATCATTTTGAAGGTTAGAGAGTTATCATGATGGATCATAAATAAAAGATAAAAAATTTTCATTGATGCAAATCTGATCAAAGTAAATCTTCCCAGGAAAACAAGTAATTTAATAATCTATAATGATAGGACTCAGTGGTAGTCACTGCCAGTTGTCACCTGTAACTTTATTCCTTTGTAAAAGAAATCCATTTCCCCCAAGTCTATCCTGAGCAGCTGTCTGTACAGCTGTTTGGCTACATGTTCTGGCCAATTAGATAAAAGTAGAAGCACTGTGTAAGAGTTCAGCAAAGATTGCCTAAAGAAAACTGGTTGTGTTGGAAGGAGTAACCCTTTATTTTGACCTTTTGTTCATCCTTTGTCACCTTCCACATTCCTACTACTTGAAATGTGGATGTAATATGGATGTAATATTATCCTAGAGGAGCTCCTGCAGCTATTTTGGGCCATGAGGAAACTTGAACCATATAGTAGGAATGGCAGGATAGAAAAATTGAAGGAATCACAGTCCCTCATGACCATGAAATACCATAACAGTTCTTGATTACTTACGTTCTACTTCTCTCTCTGAGAGGCAGATGCTTTTTAGTCTTCTTTAAGTTCCTCTTATTTGGAGCTTTCTATTGTGTACTGATGAATCTAATCCTAACTGATGAAGAATTCCTCAGTTTATTTCTGAATTTTTATTTGTATTATTTTACAAAATCGTTCCCTATGATCTTTAAAAGTTATTGTACTACTTCATTAAAAAAACAGAGGATAATTTAACTGTGAAGAACATAAAAACTAGATCTAATGCCTTACATATTGATGATGAAAAACAATAGTGGTCAAATCATATATACTCAACTCCAGCTCTAGTTTGCTTTTCTTTGTCTAGTTATCATTTTTCTCTTTTCTTTATGACTTAAGTACTTTATAAGGTATATAGATTGAAATTACTGATAGTCTTTGCTTGTTGGAAAATAAACAGGATTATTGGTATATCTTTATAAATGTAGAATTAATAATTATTTAAAATTTATAAAAATGCTTATATTTTTCCCAGATTTAATAATTGCCACATAAATGTTCATGGTCACTGATATGTTTAAGATAATGATATATTTTAAAATAATAACTAAATCAGTCCTTAAATGACTGAACATATGCTAGGTTAAAAGACAAAAGCAAAATATTTGGTTGATTGATGTTCAATATCTATGAACTCAAACTACTTCCATCTATAATTTTCCTAATTCAGTTTGAATCTACAGAAAATATTATCTAATAAATTTAGCAAATCCATATCTATATAACCCTAATATCTACAATAATAATACAGCTATATGTACGTTATATTCTCTGCCTTAAAAATACCTCATATATCAAAATCCAAGAATACAAGCACAAAACCATCAATTCTTACTTACTGGGCCCTCTAATGTGATCTTCAGTATGTATCATAAAGTAACTTACCCTTTGTCGGGAGAGACAGACATATAACAAACACAACCTAGTGTGAGAGCAATGACAAATATCTGCAGAAACAACTATGACAGAATACAGGAGGGAGGGATTAAATCTGTATTGTATTGGCACTGGGGAAAGAGTAAGAGTATTTTAGCTATTCCTTAAAGGATGATGAAAAATCCACAGGTAAACAGAAAAATTGAACCTGAAGGAATGCCTTGAACATGGGCAGGAAAGCATATACAAGTCACTGTGCACTAACATTTTTCCAGTGGCAAACCTCAGCCTAACACACTGACAGTGCCATCCGCAGTAATTTCATGAAGCCTACCAGTTCCATTTTAAACATCTACTCTTTGATACACCACCCTCCTATACATCTAGCCTATTGAATTCAGCATTCTTACTTCATCAGTCCATCAATACCACCCCTAACTGCCTTCCTAGCTTCACTTCCCTGTATATCAGACTTTTCTACAGCTTTACATGGGATTGCAATTTAACTGATGCTATATGGCATTAATATTTAAGCATACAGCACACGAATCACAAAGAAAATAAGGGACTATGGAGAATCCTAAACATAGGTTTTATACTTTGAAGGCACTGCTGTATTTTATGGATTTAAATTATTTTAACTTGGATTTCTGATCCAATGCCCATTTTTTGGAACAGATTTTATTTTCATACATGCTGTATAAACATCCTTTTTTTCAAACAATAAAAATGACCTGCCATATGCCATCATAAAGTTAGTCAGGCTTTATTTTTATTAGTTTACATTACATCCTCACTTAGCAGGGTCTGGAAAAGCCTGAAAATCCAATTATATCAGTCAGCCAAAACTAGTTTTTAGATGCATTATTTTAATAGATTTTACATATTCCAGCGATAGGTTTTTTTTTAATAAACAATGAAAAATTGTGATTGTTGTCATGTATCAAAAGTAATAATTTCGAAGCAGACTGAACAACAGCAGTGGATGGTCAGGCCAACTATTACTTATGAGCCTCTTCATAGAACAGCCTGCAACTTTGAGGAGTTGTTTGTTGCCAGAGTGTCTTTATATCCATGGTCTCTCCATAGACATAAGAAGGGAAAGGCATATGTGAACTCTGCTCAACTCAAGCACATGGTGTAAAGAGCATTGTACTCCTGAGGACCTTTACACACCACGTTCAGTGACAGCTGTCAGCTGTGAGCATAATTATAAGTTTTCATTAGTGGGAGTTATATTCGAACCAATTTTCATTTATTTAAAAGCTAATATTAAAATGGGCATATGGTAGTTGCCCATATTGTGAGTGAAACTCTGCCTAAACCATACCTATGAACTTAAAGATACAGGCACACACATAAAAAGCTATGCACATCTGCTGTACACACACACACACACACACAAGCTTTAAATTGTTATCTTTATCCTTCTTTTATTATTATTTTCTTTGGCTGAGCATATATCAGTGAATTCCTATAAAGTAAACATTTATGAATCTACACCACAATTTATAACCTGATTACTACTTGTCAGAAGAGAAAAATAGAATGTATCCATACAAATGAATGCAGAGGTATTTATTATCCATTGATCTTTCTCACTGTATATTTCTAAGTTAGTTATTGATCTCTCATGTAAAGTATGCAATTACATAAAATACAATTTTGTTAGCCAAATCATATTTATCACGTATGACAGCTACCTGGAGAGTCATTGTACTGGAACCTAAGGGAGATAAATGGATAGTATTTGTACTATGCAAAGTTTCCACTACATGTATTTAATTTCCACGGTTCTTAGATAATATTTGTTCAAGTATAATAAGATGTTGACAAAATAGAACTAATTAAATAACTGACATAAAATCCTGAATCACTTCCTTTGCTCTACACTCTCTACTCCCCTCATTTCTACATTCTGCCACTGCCTTACATATCCTAAACCATTGCGTTTGTCATACGATTAGCCCTCCTAAAAATTTTTAATATTCTCCTACTATGTACTCAGACAGGCTCCCTGATTATCCCCTCAATGCTAATCTAAAGGAAAAGAGAAGTGACAACAGGAGAACATCAGGACAAGCATATATAAAAAGATTCTTAGCCAGTTCTGACTTCGGCAGGGTCTTATACAACAGAAGTCACACAGAGTAAATTTAAGAGGAGCTCTATTTAGTTTGAGAGATACTGAATGCAAGTACCACCCTGCTGCTCATAGCCCTTTGTTCTGGCCTCTGTAACATCAGTTTAAAGCAAACATTATATTTACCAAAATTTAGCCATCTTATGAAACTCTTAAAAATTTTAGCAACTCTACCATAGTTCTTCAATGGTTGGAAAGGCCGGGTCAGTCAGCCTCCCATTGTTTGGAATGGCAAAAACCGTCTTCAGCATCAATGAAATAAGAATTCTAACCAAATTCCCATCTCATCACCCTGTGTCCAGCCACTGTCTTGTGCCCTTTGCAGGTTAGAACCCTAAACTCCCCTCCACACTCCTGGTGAATTGAGAAATAATAACAGTTTAATTTTATTAAGAATTTCTACTGAACTCTTTACATAGATTTTCTCATTTAATCCTACTACAACACTATGTAGCAGTACCATTATCACGATTTTACAGATGAGAAAACTGAGGCCCAGGAGGCTAAATAACTTGTGTAAGGTAAAGCTGTTAAAATTTAGTGAAACCAAGATTGGAAAGCTGTCTATAAGATTCCAGAGCCCTAAGCTTCAGCTCCTGTGGCTAGGTTCTTACTATTCACTACCAAATTTCTTTCACATGTCTAAACTTTCACACATTGCTGGCAGATTGCCAAGACACACAGTTTGATTTGTTGGTAAACCATTCCCCTTTTCCAAATATCCATAGCCAGCCCTCCTGCATTCCTCAGCCTTTGGAGCTAAAAATACATCGTTTCCCTATGACCATACCTCTATTTCACACTTAAACACCCTGTCAAGGCATCCTATGGTATCTACCCACAGATTTTCCTCCTGCCAATATCACCTCCTATGGACTAGCTTAGGTTGCCCACTGAGATATGACTTATCCTGGTAGTTTGCCTATTATCTGGGTCCCAAATATCTTGATAACTCATCTTTTCTTCTATAATATTATTTATCATTTTTATGTGTCCTGTCTGTCCATTTGGATTATGAATGTGTTAAGAATAGTCTTATATATCTATATCCTCATAGAGCCTATCAAAGGGTAATGTACATGCCAAACAGGTAAAATATCACATAATATCAATTAATGCTGCTTCCATATTTTTATTTGATGGAAAAGCTCTACTTTTTATAAATAGTAAATGTTCAAGTGGGTTTTAATAAGTCTTCACAAAAAATAAGCAAGTATTCTGTTGTACTGTGGTTACATATAAGATAAAACAAAAACGACATTTTTGCTTAAGAATAGCATTATATTTCACAAAAATAAATCACTCACTAGCTTATTTGACTTCATCTTAAGTACTTTGGTTTGTCCCCTATGTATTATGTATATGTAATATACATATAAAGCATATAAACAGTACTGTTAATAATATTTTCATAGACTATGTTATACTAAGTGCTATTAAAGTTTTTCTATTTACTATTGAATTATAGTCATAATTTACTCTTGCTTGAATTTGCAAACAAGATAATATTAACAGCCATGTATTAAAGAAAAATTTAATATATTAGTGTCACCTAATGTAGAATGTGGGAATATATGCTAAAATTATAGTCTAACTGTTAAGGGGCTGCTCAGTCTTAGATAAGACATTTAACTGATCTAAGTCTTAATTTCTTCATAGTATCTACCTTAAATAATACCTTCTTAATGGAGTTCTCATGAGGAACAAATAAAATTGCAGATAGATACACACATACAAATACACACACACACACATACACACATATACATGTAAGTGCTTTGTAAACTAAGATATTTAACATATTAAATATTAATAACTTTGGAAAGGAGTCATCTTTATTTTTTTCAGAATTATTTGATTTTAGAACAAAGATAGATTTAGTCACAGATGACTAAGATAAGTTAGATGATATATCATAATTGTTTAGTTTTACATGACATCACGCACGAGTCTAAGAACACTCCTGGTGTTTAATATACCCACACAATACAACCATTGTCCTTGTGGGAGAACCATGATCCAGTATGGCAAAAACTGAGAGATAAATATTCATAGCACATTCAGAATCACTGAATATGGATTTTATCACAGACATTTTGGGATTTTTGTCTATGTAGTTAATGAAAAGATTAGCATTAGTGCACTGAATCTTTTATGATTAAGATGAACTAATTTAAAAATCAATGTAGAAAATTACTGATAAAAAGCTGAAAACCATTACACTTTGTCTTCATAATAAACTAACAGAAAATTTGATTTATTTAAAAGAAAAACATGCTTTCATAGCCAGAGACCAGGGTTTGAAAACTGAATTCCACACTGCTTCAAGGTTCACCTCTGGATTTTATATTTAAGTAGATTGTTTTTACATATGAAGCGCTGACCTTCCAACTCCAGTATAAGTATTAGCCATTTTTTTCAGAAAGTATTAGGAAACTGGGATGAGTTATTCCACCTCTTTCCAAGACCTCAATATAGCAATATCTAATGAAAGGATGATTTGCAAAGATCGGGGGTGTGGATTATAAGAAAATGACAGCGATCTACCTTTATACCTGAGCTCCAAATAAGGAATAGACCAGAACCAGCAGCTAAAATCCTCTCTCCTATCACCAAATATTAATAGTTAGACAATTTCCCACTGACATAAGTAAACACATCATCCTAATGAATGAATTCTATGAAGACGTCTTTGTTATTGTCATAGTCATGGAGAACAAAATATTTCAGAGCTCTCTAAACAACAAGCCAAAGGAGATAAAAATCACATATAAAGTTAAATGAATGATGCCTTTCAAAATTGACTTTCCTAAGGTGCTACTTTGAAATAAGTAACATATGCATAGTACAAAATATTCCTAGCAACTCAAAAAGAAAAAAAAATTACAATTTCTACCTCTTACACTCATCTTTGTATCTCAGAATCAATGGGGTGATCATGGGTGATATGATAATGTTTTTATGACTAATTTACTTTACTTTTCCTGTAAATGAGTCTTCTTCTCACCTTTGTACTAAATAAGAAAATTATACAATGTAGGATCCATTATTTCACAAGAACATTCAAAAACAAATGCCCAGTTAAAACAATTACCAAAAAATATTAGAACCTAAGCAAAAAGTATGCTCTACACAAAGATATTAAAATAATTTTTTTAAAGAAGATACTGACTTCATAAACCCAAAGCAACTTTAGTGAGGCTAGGATCCCTCATATTTAATATGTGATACTAACCAATTGTTGTGATAGAAAATAAATAATAGTCACATATATTTTCAGTTATGCAATGTTAAGACACTAAATCTGTACATCTAAATCAAACCTTACAACTATAAAAGCACATAATGAAGCATCATTTCATCATTTATATCATTTGACACTGAAAAATATTTCCGTGACTTAATTAAACAGGTATTATCTCCACTTTACATGCAAAGAAACTGAGTTCTAGGCATGTTTATTCATGTAGTTATTCATTCTTCAGCACCATTATTTAGCACCAACCTTAGAACAGGCACCACTCTGGATGTTAAGAATGTAACAGTGAATGAAACAGATTAAATTCCTAATTTTGAGCTTAATTTTAGGAGAATATGGGGATGGGGAGATAGACAAGTAAAAATGTCAAGTGGGGATAAACACCACAAGTAAAAATAAATCATGATGTGGAGGCAGAGTGTAGGATAAGGAAGCTATTTCAAATAGGGTGGTGATGGACAGCCTCTGTGATGTGATATTTTAGCAGAGACATTAATGAAATGAAGTTGAAAAATGCGTGGCTCTGGAAAGATTATATTCTAAAAAGAGAAAACGGTACTTCAAAGACCATGAGGTAGAAGTAGCTCAGAGTTTTTGAAGGTTGATTGTATTGTGAGAGAGACAGAAACATGGAAAAGTACCTTGGGGAACTTGACCAAAATTTGACAATATGTAATTTTAAGTTGTTTTTACAATGGTATACATTTATTAAAATGATATCCCAGCTTCACAATATAACATATTCAAAATATATATCCCAGTTTCAAAATATAACATATAAATGCATTGTGTGAATGGTTTGGGAGTACAAAAAGTGAAAAATACAGACAGCTGAGTTCCAGAGTTTCCTAAGAAGGATGAACACCACTAAAGAAGGCAAAATGCAAGCCAATAGGAAAATAATCTTGGAGCTGGACTGGGCCATGAAATTATAAATCTCTGGGCATTTACTGGAATGTTAGTGAATGCACTGGATTTTCATAGAATGTATCATAGAATATGGACTCTATCTAGCCCATTGTATTTAAATACCAAGGAACTGGACTATGCTGATACTTAGTTAACATATATATTTCATTGAGCTTTTTCTCCTAATATTGCCTAATGCAGGTTAAATGTCATAGTATCAAAGTACAATTCAGCAAAATTCACTATTCTGGAAATCAAAATGACTTCAGTTTTACATTTAGATGATCTAAATTAAACATTAAATCAACGTTGGGATATTGAAAAGAAAGAATGCATTGTGCATACCTTGGATGACCGACCATCCGTACCCAATTGTTTCTTTCACCGATCTTTTTTTAAGTCTTTAGTGACAATGAGTTGAAAGTTATACTAGGTCTTAAAGTTCAAATATGTAACCATAAACTTTAACCCTCAGTTCTGATGAAAGTTAATACAAGCACCCAGAATGTCCATCAGCCTGACACATTGCCATATCTGAAGTGTGCTCTTCTATCCTAATCTTCTTGATCTCTGTGCCTCATTCTATGCAATTAACTTTGCCTTTTTGAAATACTTTGTTTTTTTACTTGCTATCATCCATGATAAGTCTCCCTCACTCTCATTTTCTCAGTTTCCTTTGTTGCAATCTTCTCATTGACCTACCAAATTTTAGGCACCAAAAAGGATAGGTCCTGGGTACCATCTCTTCTCTTGCTATACTCTTTCCTTAGGTACACAGATCTACTCTCAAGATCTTAATTACTATCTGCTGACTACTCAATTTATAACTGTAAACCAGACCTCTTCTGTCAATTCCAGACTCGTGAATCTTAATTTCTACTCCATTAGGACAACTAAAATTCATCTCAATCAAATTATCCTTATAAAATATCTTAATTTCCTATCACGCCAATCAATTTCTCCATCTGGCTTCCCCACATTTCAAGAAATGACAAAAATCTTCCACAAAACTAATCAAACTAAAAATGTGGAGTTCATCTTGAGTCCTCTCTCACCTGTTAATCCTATGGTATAAATTTTAGTATGTCTCAGGTCTATGCATTTTTCCCCAATTCCACTGATAACAACCTAGCCCAAGCCACCCTCACTCCTTTCTTACACTATCGCAATGGGTTCCCAATTGATTTTACTTTGGCTTCTCTTTCATCAACTTCTTGAAAATAGAAGATTTCTATAGATCACTTATGTTGCAATGGGAAGATTTCTCTTTTTCAAAGGTGAATTCATAACCGGTGTTAGGGAAATGGATCCCTAACACCGGTTATGGATCATCTGACAGGAATGTTAAGCCTTAAAATGATCCAAACAGAAGGGAAAGACTTCAAAATGCAACACCGGCACAAAATATATGGTGAGGTGATATCTGTGAGAAATACGTTTTGAAAGTTGCAACAGAAATTAAGAGAAAATTATTGGCAATAGTAGGTCAAATTAAGTCTAAAATCAATACACACTTCTGAAGAGGATTATTTCTAAAATAAAGCTTAAAAGCAGGGCTAAAGGCAAATTTAAGTTTTTATATAACTGTAAATAATTTTCATAAGGAGAAAACTAATAAGGAAAATTTTGAACTGAAAACAAGATGGAGGCTCAGAATATACTGCTTTTTTAAGTTAAATATCTGAGTAGATTATTTGGAGATAATACTGAATAAAATGTATAATAGTAAGAAATGAAGTTAAATACATAAAATCCTAAAACTTTAATATTTCCTTCTCATAGACTCTCGACTATTATAAAGACATTGAGGCAACAGGTTATCATGTAAAAACAGTAAGTCCTTAGTAAAATGTCTAGTATTGGGCTATTTATGTAACACAAGGACCTATGATCTATAATTCCTGTGCATGCTGCATGGCTTTGTCTCATAGGTATGAAGTACTAATGAATTTTCTGACTAATATCTGACATCACTTAAAAGAGATCAACGATAGTTTTAAGTGGAACTAGATTTAGATTTTTGATGACTTTTTCTACCTGAAAATGTCCCTTGAAGTTTATTTCAAACATGAGGAGAGAAAAAAAGTGAATAAAATCTTACTATAGGCAGTAAGAAAGAACATTTTTAAAAACTGAAGTAGAACAAAGCAGGAAAATATAAGTTAATTAAGTTGGGAGTCAATTCTGAACATGTCCATTCAGAGATAAATTCATATTAGAAATAATCTGTAAGGAAAGGTTGTTGAGGCTGATATTGTGGTTTTTTAAAATCAATTAGATGCTGTCTTGAGGAAAGCTGAATTTAATATCAGGTGGTAGTAGAAAGACTTGATGAGCTAAATTAATTTCTAATTTTTCTACTTTTTTCTTTGGCTATAATAGCTTCTACAGTTATAGCATTTGAGTTCACAAAGTATTAGTTGCCAAGATGAAATTTTCTCTTTAGGAGCTAGCAAATAAGCCACAGAAATTCTATACTAAAACTCACTTAAACAGAGTACTTGCCTAAAAATATTTTTAATGCAATTTTTAAAACTTCTCCACATTTAGATGAAAATAGCATACAGACACCTCAAGACATATGCATTTTCCATTTAGAGGTGACAACATCAAAACTCACTTGTTAGTTGCCCTCTATTTTCAGAATGTAAAATGACATATTTCAAGGCTTTCACTAAAATTGCTGTAGTCATAGTCAATCTCTCAGAAATAAAACCACCTAATGCAATGATTTTCAAACCATGATCCAAACATGAGCTCTAGCATTCTGTTTTTTACCCATGATGCAACCTCAACAATCTATTCCCTTCTATTCCCTGAACTAACATTACTATAAACTGCTAAAACTCTGAAAGCTGAAATCTGTTCAATATTAAATCATAAAATCTTACCCTTTCAGGCTTTTCATGCAAAGAATATTATATCTCTCCTTTGTTGAAACCTCAATGTACCTGAGGAGCTCCATTTTCTTCCATTTTCTTTTTTTTACCTTTCTATCCAATTAGTTTCTTTCCACTATCTTTCACGTGAAAAATATCTCTGTTTTCAACTACTCATTAGCATGTATGAATTTTTTTCCCCCAAGACTTATGTTTATCACCTTTCATTTGTTCCTACACCAATAATTCTGCAATGAAATCAAATTCAGGAGAAGAATTTTCAAAGATGATTGCTCATATCAGACATTTTATTTTGGACCATGCTTAAATGATAAGGAGTAAATATTTCTCTGGAGAATAATGTAATGAACTTGGTTCTTGGCACTGACATAATAACAATTGAATCTTATGTATTTAAGAATATATTTCATTTAAATAAGTTAAGAAAATAATTATTTCTCCCTAGGTCTGATTAGAGTTTAATAAAGAAAATTTCTTCTAAGTCTTTTACATTTTTTTCTTTTAAGCCTTTTTAAATTTATACTTCTGTCTCTTGTTCACTTTTGTTGTTGTTGTTGTTGCTGCTGTTTTGAGACAGGGTCTCACTCTGTTGCCCTAGCTAGAGTGCAATGGCATGATTATAGCTCACTGAAACCTCAACCTCCTGGGCTCAAGTGATCTTCTTGTGTCAGCCTCCTGTAGCTAAAACTACAGGAGCGTGCCACCACACCCAGCTAATTTTTCTACTTTTTGTGGAGACAGGGTCTCAGTCTTGTTCACACTGGTCTGGAACTCCTGGGCTCAAGCTATCCTCCCGCCTCAGCCTCCCAAAGTATTAGGATTACAAGTATAAGCCATCACGCCCAGCCTCTCATTCACTTTTTGATAGCTTTAAAGATTCACAATGTCTGTCTTTCAGGATTATTTGCATTGCAAGTGATAGTAACCAAATTTAAAGGGACTAAAATAAAAAGATGATGTGTTGACTAACGTAGCTGAACAGTCCAAGGGTATCCTAGGTTTATGCGTGGCTGAATTCAGATGTTCAGATAACATCGTCAGGAGTTTTTTTTTCTACATTAGAGCACTACCATCTTCCTTTTTGGCTTTATGTCAGGCAGGCTTATTCCACATAAGAGGAAGATGGACGATAACAACTCAAGCTTACAAACCATAAGCTCAAGCACCTGGACAGATAAAGAACTCCTTTCTCATTAGTCCAACAATAATCCTAGAATATTTTTTCTGATTTGGGTCACTGGCTTGTCCCCCTCCCCCCCCACAAAAAAAAATTGCTATGGCTGTAAGAATAAATGTTCCCATGTGTCCTATTCCCATCCTAACAGAAAAGAATAAAATAATTCCTATATCTACTGCATGGGTTGAGAAGGGGTAAGGGTTGTTCCCAAAGCAAAATTTAAAGGCTGCTATCAGGAAAAAAAGGAAAAATAGTTTCTGGACAGGAGAAAAATATTAGATACCTAATATACCATGTTAAGAAAAATTGGTGAATATTCATATTTGAAAGATGGATATGACAATGATGATGTTTTATTTGTGTGCTGCTATAACAAAACACCTTATACTGGACAATACATAAATAATAGAAATTTACTTCTCACAATTTCAAAGGCTGGGGAATCCAAGATCAAGGTGGCAGCAGATTTGGCATCTCATAAGGGCTCACTCTCTGCTTCCAATATGGTGCCTTCTTGCTGTGTCCTCACGTGAGGGAAGGAGTGAAAGGGCCAGGTAGTTCTCTGCAGCCTCTTCTATAAGGGTATTGATCTCATTCAGGAGGGTAGAATCCTCATGACTTAATCACTTCCCAAAAGGTCCCACCTCTAATACCACCACATTGGGGACTGAGTTTCAATATGAATTTTGGAGGGACAAAATTATTCAAATCATAGCAGGTACATCATAATTAGTGTTAGATTATAAATTTATAATATCAGTTTATTCAGGAATGCAAGCTTCTTTTAACTTGCTGATAAGTAGAAATAAATTTATTCTCAGGGTCAGTGTTATATTTAAAGGCTGGCTAGAGCCTTCTGAGTTAATATACATGAAGCTATGGATCATTACATCAAGACTTGCTTGTGTAAGATATAATTGGAAATATTCCTAGCACAAAAAAAGACACTATTTGGTGATCGGAAGATTCTTTATTTTCAAAATAGAGATTCAGATTTTTAGTCAGTCTCTGTAGGTATGCTTTTCAAATATTGGTTCATGAATAAATGTGATTCAACTAACTAGAAACTACAATATCAGTATTGGATTACTATTTCAACATTTTTATAATCATGGAGTTTTTCTGTATCATTGAATCCCTCCATTAAAGAGGTGCCCTGCCATTTTTGTGGTGAAGTTTTAAATATCAAAAAGCTAAAATGAATTAAAATTTTTCATTAAAAAATCTACTTTTTAATTACATTATGAACAAAAAAACTAAAAAAGTAAAAGATGTATTTTCCTCACTATGTAGAAATATTAGGAAAATTAATGTGGAAATGCTTATTTTAGGTGATCTGTTAAATATAATAAAACTAAAAGAAGGATAAAGTGTATATTTAAATATTCTACCTTAATATATATGAAAGCAAATCATTGGCAGGTGGAAATCCAGCCTTGAATATCACTGAAATATAATGGAGCTCATATTACAATATACTTCCCTTAAATTATAATTAAGGAAAGAGAGATTATATAAATTATAATAATTTTCTGGGATATTTATGTATGAAAAATATGAACCATTGTTGTTTTGACTTGATTATGTCTGTTTAATAATGATCCATAATTCAGTAACAGCATATTTTATAACTAATTTCACGGAGCAATTCATATTTCTTTGGAAATAAGAATATACACAAAGAAGAGTTGTATAGTTGTGTGTTGTATACGATGACACCAAAAGACCATGCAACACTAGATGGTTTGATAATAATGAGCAAGAAAAGTTACATGAATTTTGTGGATATTCACTGCATGATCTAATAGCAATAAGTGTTGTTTTATTACAAACATTGTTGAATGAAATTAAAGACCTAAATGAATACAAAGACATCCTATTATCATGAATCATAATATTTTTATGAATAAGATGTTGATACTCTACAAATTTATCTACAGATTCAGCAAAATTCCTAATAAAATGTCAGTTGGCTTCTTTTCAGAAATCGACAAGCTGAATCTAAAGATCATATAGAAATTCAAAGAATCCAAATAAGCCAGAATAATCTTGAAAAAAAAAGTTGGAAGACTCACACTTCACAATTTCAAAACTGACTGCAAATCGCTAGTAATCAAGTTAGTGTGGCACTGGACATACAGATAAATGGAATAGAATTGAGAGTTGATAAATAAAACCTCACATTTATAATCAACTGACTTTTTAACAAGGAGGTAAGATAATTCTATGGAGAAAAAATAGTCTTTTCAGTAAATGGTTTTGTGACAACTGGATACTCACATGCAAAAGAATGAAGTTGTATCCTTACCTCACACCATACACAAAAATATAATCAAAATGGATCAAAGACCTGAATATCAAAGCTAAAACAATAAATTTGAAGAAAATAAATTTGAAGAAATAATAAATTTGAAACAATAACTTTGAAGAACATTTTCACGACCTTGGATTAGGCAATGGTTTCTTAAATATGACACCAAAAGCACAAGCAAAAGAACAAATAGATAAATTGAACATCAAAATTAAAAATTTTTGTGTTTCTAAGGAAACCATTAAGAAAATGAAAAGTTAACCCACACAAAGGGAGGGAAAATTTTTAAATTATATGATAATAGACTGTGTTTGGAATATATAAGAACTCATAATTCAATAATAAAAAGATAAATAATCTAATTTTTAAAATAACCAAAGAATCTGAGTAGACATTAATGAAGACACACAAATGGCCAGTAAGCACATGAAAAGATATTCAACATCATTGGCCACCAGAGAGATGCAAATCAGAACCACACTGAGATAACACTTTACACAAACTAGAATGGCTATAATCAAAAGAACAGAAAATAAGTGTTGGTGAAGATGTGGAGAAATGGGAACCCTCATACATTGCCGGTGATAATACAGAATGCTGCAGTTGGTTTGTAAAGCAGCCTGGTGGTATCTCAAAAGGTTAATAGAGATATAATATGACCCAGAAAATCTACTCCTACCTATATAATCAAGAGAGATAAAAATTCATGTCCACACATTTGTACATAGAAATGCATAGGAGAATTATTCATAACAAACAAAAACAGAGGCAACTCAGATGCCCACTGAATGATAAATGGATAAACAAGCTGTGTTATAACCATACAATAGAATATTTCTTGGCCGTAAAAATGAATGAAGTATTGACACATGCTACAACATAGATGAAACTTGAAAATATTATGTTAAATAAAAGAAGTTAGTCATAAAGACCACTTATTATATGATTCCATTCATAGAAATATCCAGAATAGGAAAATCTGTAGAGACAGAAAGTAGATGAGTGTTGCCTAGTACTGGGGGCATGAGGCAGGTAGAAATTATTAATGGGTAGGTGGTTTATTTCTGGGGTCATGCCCACGTTCTAAAATTTATTGTGGTAATGGTTGCATAACTTTGTAAATATACTAAAAAGCTATTGAATTATATATTTTAAATTAATAAATGGTTTGGTTTTTGAACTAAATCTCAATAAAGACATTATTTTAAAATTAAATGGTTTTTAAAATGCATACACATGAAAAGAAATACAGGCGTGTCAAATACATACTTAGAATAAACAGCTATATGATCGTGGTTTCTCTACTAATGCTAAAACATAAAATTTAAAAACACAAGACCTCTTCATTTTTATATGGTCATTATTAACAAAAAGACCTTATTAAACAAAAACTAAAGTGTTCTGAAATGTCATCTGAGCTTATAAAAATGCTCAGGAGGAGAGACTTTGGAACAAGTCAGTTTCCTCTGATTAATCTCTCAAGGTATTAGTTCTGAAGTGTTTTTCTGAATACTATGATAAGCAATCAGAGAGCAGAAAATGTGTGGACATCTGACATTAACTGAAGAAAGTGATTTAGGCCAGGTATGTTGTCTCACTTCTGTAATCCTAGCACTTTAGGAGGCTGAGGCAGGAGGATCAAGAGGATCACTTGAGACCAGGAGCTCGAGACTAGCCTAAGCAACATATGGAGACTCTGTTTCTACAATAAATAAATAAATATATCTGGATGTGGTGGTGCTCACTTATAGTCCCAGCTATCCAGGAGGCTGAGACAATAGGATCGCTTGAACCCAGAAGTATGAAGGTGCAGTGAACTATGATCACATCACTGCACTCCAGCCTGAGCCAAAGAGCAACAGAGTGAGTCCCTGTCTCCAAAAAAGTAAAAAATAAAAATAAAATGGCCTCTTCTTATGCAATTTTAGATTGGATTTTTAGAAGCTACTTTCATTGTGAGAGGCTATGATATTTTGAAATTCCAATCTGAATTATATTACACAAATTGAATATATTTAAAACAGTACACAAACATGCATGCCTAGTAAGATATTAACTAAATATTGTTTCAAAAATGGAAGATTTTTAAGTGAATTTGAAGTAATGTTATTAAATTGGTGCTTTCTATAATATAGAATTAAAATAAACATTGCATCATTTCAGAAGAGGTCAAACAGGGATCAGACTTCTCTCACAGTGGAGTGAAGAATGCTATTCTATCTGAGTCATTAGGAAAAAGGAGGTCTTGCTTAATATTTTATAAACAATAAATGATTCAAAATAAAATTTCTTTCTTTTTTTTTTTTAAACCAATGTCAGCAACATCTTTAGCTTCAAGCACAACTAAGGATATGAGTGGCTGTCACTGTTATGTCAATGATAGTAAGCAGAAAAGGAGGAGGAGGGCTACAGGAATATAACCACAAGGGAAAAGAGTTTTAACAAAGCAATGAGAAAAATGAGAATAAAAAAATAAAACAAAGAAAAGCAATAATCAATTTTGAAGATCAGCAACACAGATAAGGTCACTGGTGATAATTAAAGGATGTCATCCTATTGGTGATGAGTTGGAAACCTGAATTAGGACTACTAATAAAGACAGAAAATTATCCTTCCTAATGTAAGACGTCTCTCTCCATTTGCTAAGTTAATTATCCAATCATATACTTTAGAGAAAAATAAAGATGTGATCCACTTCACTAAATCAAACACCATCCTAATTAAATGTACAAAATTCAACTTAGCTAGAAACTACAGAGGGAATGGGTAGAAGTGTGAACCTAAAATGTAGAATTTGGGTATGAAGATTGAGGAAAACATGTGTCCTTATACAATTTTCATGTGGGTGATCAAATAAAATTTTATTTGGTATTTAAATAATTGAAAATTACAGGTGACAGAAATAGTTCTAATGATTAAAAACCTCTTTCAATAATTATAATATTGGTGAGTCAACAGTAGATGCAGTCAATCCAGGAGTGCTTAGGCAAATAAAAAGTAAAATCTTCCCAAGTTATTTTAATTATGTATTAAAAGGCAAAATTTTCTGGTTAAGAAACTGGAACAGAAACATAGAGACCTGAAACTAAATAAAAGTATGACCTTTATTAAGAGTATGTAACTCAGAAAGAAAAATGATTTTTAACATCTCTTCTTGCCCTCAACCAATATGTTGGTTGAGTTTACATAAATAGTGGGCTTATCTACTCTAAAATTATATGTTTAAAGACCTCCTTAGGGATTTAAAAATTTTCAACATTCCCCTGCCTTTGCTTTTTGATTTTCATGGCTTTATTTACATCTTTCTACCTGGTTGTATGGCCTCAAATTCTTGATATTATCTTTCTGTACTGACAAAGTTAGGGCCATGGCATCCCAAAATATGCCAATTTGGCATTTCGATTATTTCAAGATGAAGGTACTTGGGAAAGAGCAGATGCAGACAGGGCTACCTGACCTGTTCTCCTCTACCTGTAGGAAGTCATAAAAATTCTCTTGAGAAATGTGTTTTCCTTTTCTCAAACAGGACAAGAAAATAATCCTTATCACCAGAGGATGGGAATTGATGTGGCAATGGTTCTGTCCAAAAAAAACTTAGTAAACTAACCCTTACCTTCTACTAGTTTCATATTTCTCCCATATGTCTCCTGGTGACATCCCCACAATTTATTGCCCCTACACCAAACCCTTTTGTCTTGCCATTTCTTCGCAAATTTATTATTTCTTCATTTAAATGTATAAAAGTTTCCTGCTGTGGGGGCAATTTATTTTGGTTCTCTCTGTTTTGTGATGATCCCCAAGTACAGGCAAAAATTATCAAAATTTGTATGCTTTTTTCTTGTTAATCTCTCTTATTTCAATTTAATTGTTAGACCCAGCCAAAGATCCCGAGGGAGTAGAAGAGAATTTATCCTCCTCTCCAACAGTATATTTGTCCCAGTTTAAAAATGTAGACTAGATAGATTATCTGCCAGTCTGCAAATTATCAAGTCAGTCCCACCAGATGAGCTAGTGTTTGTATTATGTCTCAACACACCAATACTTCAAATGTGTGCTCTCAAAGGGCGAAATGCTGAAAACTGTAGTGAAATGGCAATGCCTCTTTAATTGCTACAAACTGCGTTTTATATAGTAGAATCTGGTAATTGGTGACAGCAATGACTTTCATCTCCTTCTATGCATCCAATTTCATAATTAAATTTGTTGCTATAAGGCAGGTTTTCCATTAAAGTTCTCTTTCTGATGTGGTGCCATAGGCAATGTTCTGCCATTACCCTGAAATAAGATGATGACCAAGTGTAAAAGCATTTTGTAGCCAGGGTGGCAATAAAACAATAATGTAGGGATAGACAGCCCAGAAGATTACATGGCAGCTACAAAGAGTGGCTGACATTTAGATATGATAGAAATGCCCAATTTAGTTCAAGCAACTCTTGAAAGAGCACTATTCACAGATCCTAAGAAGTTCTTTGGGTCACGTTGAAGATTCTCATGAAAACAGCTTCAATATTCTTGCCTGAAAGATGGAAGTTTTGATAACTGTTTCAGTTATATATTTTATATGATTTGTTTAGATTAGAAAACGTATATCCCATATACCATTGTATGTTAAAGGGGAAAAGCTTAATAAATCCACTAATCATGCTAAAGTTCTATCTTAGAAATATTTTTACACTTAAATCTTTTGTACTATGTATCTCAGGCTACAAATTCATGATAAATTTTTATAAATCTGATTTAATTTTTTAGCCAGTTTAACACCTTCTTTTAGAGGAAGATTATAGAACTTAAAACAAGAATTTCTATCAAGAAAACTGTAATATGGGTCTAGAGTATTTATACATTTCCATTAGTAAACAGTAACAATCTGCCAGACATGAGAAATATTGCTGACCCTAACTTGTTTTAGTTGGACACTTCTAATATTTCTTTACTCAACTTTAAGGATGTAAAGATGCCATATAATTTTAGGAAAAATAGGCAATGAAAATACCCTTGCAATATTACTGGTACTACTATTTACTACTCTAAAATAAAATTTAAAAGAAATAAATTTGACTTATTGCACAATACTTAATTACCCCATGAACACACAAGCACATGCATGGTCTACTTTCACAGATTTTGTGTTTTTGTAAAATTTGACTGTATGGACATGCCAACAATACTGCTAAAACAGATCAGACTGGAGGAAAAATCCTTATTTTTATTATTTTTTCCCTACAATTAACTAAGAACAAAATTACCAAAGGTAAACCAATACTAAGTGGCACGTCAGATTCCATCAGAATAATTTATAATCATAAGCGTTCACATGAACTTTTATTTGTCCCATCAAGAACAAGTTAAGTGCCAGGAGTTTACTCTTTGGGAATTTCTACTTTGCATTCTGAGTTTTTGTCGTTGTTGTTCTTATCAGGCAAACCCTAGAAGAGTAAAATACCTGTATCTATATATTTCTATAGCAGTTAAAAAGGGAGATTAAGGGTAGTTTAATTCTCAACTTTTTTATTTCTTAATGATAGAGTTAAATTCATCTCAGGGGGAATTAATTTCTAAGGGATTCTTTAGGGGTCTCTGCATCTATTAATGGACTGACAGGTGTTCTCCAAACAATTAGGACTAATTAGCATTTTTGTTGACTATATTGAATAGGGAGCACTGGAAGAAACACTTAATGGCCCTATAAATGATTATCTCACCCTTGGAATTTTTCTTGCCAGAAAAAGAGATAAAATGCACTGTGAAAAAGCATGGAAAAGGGAAAATGGCTTCCCTCCATGACTGTTATCATGAGTTAATCTCTTATAAGGAAGACAAAACATTATATTAAATTGTGTATAATTCAACTCTGTCCCCATCTTAAGAACTACTGTGTACTGAGACTTAGATCCCTTATCACTCTCAGTCACACATGTACATACTATACCTCTATGCTGTGCAGGAGAGGAAACAGGGGTGAAGTTCTTTATTTGACCATTTCAGCATGAACAGGTTTTCAGCCAAAAGCAATTTCTACTATAACAAACTGAGTGAGACTTTTCAGATTCTCTCATTTTTTAAAAAAAGTTTTAAATATTCCTGGAAATAAGTGATTCATTTAATGGAAGATTGAAAACTTTCCAGGTTATTTACAGACTGAAGCTTAGCATCAGATAATGAATATTTTAAAAAAGAAAACATGGAATGAGGTAATAAAAATCAAAATGAGGGTGACAAGAAGCAAACTCAGTAAGTCAATGTAACCTATAACTTGTGGGTCAGATTTTGACACCTTCTCTGTGTTAAATCCTTTACATAATTTACTTGGTAACCTCAGAAAAATCTTACAAAGTAGTATAAACTGATATTGGCATATTTACCCTTAAGGAAATTGATATTTGAGAGGATGATTAATTTACCCAAAGTCACAGAAATAGCCAATTCTAACCCTTAGCTTTCTCATTGTAAAAGGTCTTTGCTTTTCCATGACACCTTGTCACCTTTCCATCCATCCTATATTTTTAAGGCTATCTCAATTATTGAAGATTTTATTTATGAAAATGGAATAGCATGATAAGTTATACATCACTAATTATATTTTCTAATTTTATGAAAAATTCTACCTTTATTTTTCCTTTCTTTAATCAATGTAATTTTCAGAATCTGCCATGTGCCAATCACTATACCAGGCCCCGAGAAAATAGGGTAATTAAAACAGTCCTTGCCCTCAACTAAAGGGATATACCTTTATATACATTTTAAATCTATTTCTGATTATTACTTACACTCATTATCAAGCTATTTCTGTTGAGTTTGCTACAGTCATGGAAAGGTCATTGACTTAGTAGATCATTAAAAAACATATTGGTTAAGTCACTTCTGATTTTGAAATATTGAAAGAATAATAAGGAAAAGAAAACCACAGATTGCAAAAATCTCAATATTAAAACTGAAGTCAAGAAGTAGTACATATGTTGATATCAAAAAGAGAAAATTTATGAAATTATCTTGAAATTATTTCAGTATTGGATTTAAATTCATATTTGTTCATAATATATTGTGCTGATATTGTCCTCTAAACAAATTGGTAATGACAGATATTACATACAATTTGACTACCTTATCATTATTTTTAAATTTAAAAAAATCATAAATTGCATTACAGCTTCAGACTAACTCTGAATCTATGTAACTTACTACTAAGGTTGCAATATCTTATTTTAAAGAGTCCAATTATATGAGGGTATATTTTATACTTTTTATTTCATAAATCAGAGTAATGGAGATATTGATACAATGCATATGACTTGCAAAGTTGTTTCCTCTTTGATCTAGATTTTTCACATTAGATGACATCTGCTCTGGGTTGATTATTATTAAAGTATTCATATGACTTTTAGGTTTCTTTTTTCCTTAGGCAAATATATTATTACTAAAGACAACTAACTTTAGAAAAAAATTTTGTTTTCTTTAATAATGCTCAATCTTAAGAGGTAGCTGCATATCAAAAAGCTAATTATTTGATTTTACTACATAATTAAATTTCATCTTAATAACATAATTTTATATTTAAAATACTTGGGGGAGAAAACAAGTAAGAGAGACTATTTTTTTTTATTTCAGCATATTATGGGGGTACAGATGTTTAGGTTATGTATGTTGCCCTTGCCCCTTCTTCCCCCCTAAGTCCGAATTTCAAATATGTCCATCCTTTGGGTGGTGGGCATTACACTCTTTTGTATGCATATACCCATCCCCTCCTCCCTCTTCTCCCCCTCCCCGCCCAACATCCAATAGATGCTATTCTTATATGTGCACTTATGTGTTGACCAGTTAATACCAATTTGATGGAGAGACTATTTTTAAAAAGTGCCAAATGGTATCTGGCCAACCTGCCATTGGAACCTATAAGAGTTTTTAAGGTCACCAAGATAACTATTAGAAATATCTCTACTACTTATGCCATAATATTTTGTCATAAATTCACTTGTCTAACTATTTGAAAAGTTAAAGAGTAACTTTTGGAAGCTCAAAAAATTATAATCGAATGTGATTGCTGCTGAATTATACATAAGAGGCTGAATATATGGCCAA
The DNA here is from genome assembly GCA_963575035.1 of Avahi laniger. Classification (NCBI taxonomy): domain Eukaryota; kingdom Metazoa; phylum Chordata; class Mammalia; order Primates; family Indriidae; genus Avahi; species Avahi laniger. Next base: position 29,476 of record CAUYSK010105982.1, read on the forward strand.
GCTTAAAGAAGACTGACATCACAACAGAGCTGTAAATGAATAATAAACAAGAGCCTTTCAAATGATTTAAGATGGGCCACACTGATTTCACCATAATGCAGATATTTCTGCAATAATAACCTTCATTTCAGCTTTTCTTTCTCAAAAGCTCAACTTAAAATATGTACTTTATTCACAATTGAGATTTTATTATGAATAAGATATATAGGAATCAACAACATAAATCCAAAAGAAGTTATGTAAGGGACTAATAGTTTTGCTCCATTTCCCAATTAATAGCCCAATTAAAAATATATCAGAGTACTTTCCTGTAACAAATTAAAGCAAAAATTAAACATTACTTTTTCTCATCAATATAGCACTTTAAATCATCATGAATATGATTCACAGTTTAAAGAATCAAAGAATAATGATATAATTTAAAAAAAAGAAATTCTGAGCCACATGCTTTGTACCTCGATTCTCCACTCCTGTTCTACAGAGAAAACTTTTTAAAAAAACTATTTCGGCTGTTTCTTCAGGAATTCACCTCCATATCCACATAATTATGTTGCTATTATTTCAATTATTCCTCTCAGATATTGCCCCTTGACTTCCTGCTGTGGTAGAGAGGGATTTAGCTTTCTCCAGTTTACATCTTTAACATTTCCCCTCTCCCCTGAACTTAATCTGGGGATATTATAATTTCTGATAAAGTCAATGGGCAGAGTTTCCATTTCTATGGCAAAGTAAACACTGCTAACTGCTGAGCCATATAGTGTATTATCGTTTTTCTTTCTTGCGCAAATTTAGGTTTTGCTATTATTTTAAATGTTTCTTAAAATACATATCACTTTTGTGAGATATATAAGCATTTTTTCCAAATGCTTAAACGAGTCTTCCTGACCTATGAATGCTATCCAAATGATCACTAACTGGGCGGGTAAACCTTTGTTGCCTCCCTGCCTCCTTTGTGCTGGTGGTGGCCTGCTGGCGTCTGCACCACTGCCTGCAGATGCGTTGCTCTGCTGTCATCCTGGGACTCCGCTCTGTTGTTTCCCAATGACGGATGCCAGGTTCTTTTACTTCCTTGGTTTTGTTCTTCCATTGCTGATGCATATCTTCTAGTAAATTCCCAAGAAATGGTACATAAAAGATAATTTGCTTTTTATGTCTAAAATGTCTCTTATTCCCTCCTTAATAGGTAAATTGAATGAGTATAGATTTCTAATTGAAGATTATTTTCCTAAAGACTTTTGAAGATATTTCTCTATTGAGTGGGCACCTGGAAAGGCCCTTTAGGCTAAATTCTCACACGCTTCACTCCTGGGGGATTTTTAATGTTATTTCTTAGATAATTTCCCTATAATTTTTGTTTTCATTAATATTCTTAGAACTATTAAGTATATAAAGGACTTCTCAAATTTATCCTCCAAGATTTACATTTTTAATTTTGATGACTTTACCTTATCATCCCATTGATTTAAGTTGTAGTATTTTGAAGTATTATAATAGTTTTATTTCTTTTTAATTATCTTTGTTGTTATGCATGTGTCAGTCTCTTTGATCCTTGAACAACATGAGTTTGAATGGAGAGGTTCGACTTACATGTGGATTTTTTTCAATAAAAGTTATTCTGTCTGTTCCTGCCTCCCCTTCCACCTCCTCTACCTGTCTGCCTCTGCCAACCCAGAGGGAGCAAGAGCAACCCCACTTCTTCCTCTGCCTACTCAACGTGCAGACAAGGATGAAAACATTTATGATGATCCATTTAACGAATAGTAAATATATTTTCTCTTATGATTCTTAATAACATTTTTCTCTAGCTTACTGTATTGTAATAATACAGTATATAACACATAATATAAAATGTATTAATTGATTATATTACTTGTAAGGTTTTGGGTCAATAGTAGGCTATTAGTAGTTAAGTTAATGAGGAGTCAAAAGTTACATGCAAATTTTCGACTGGGGTGTGGGGTTGGCATCCGGAACCCCCATGTTGCTCTAGGGTCAGCTGTATTGCCTCCAGTATATTTTTTCTCCTTTTGGCATTTTCTTATTTCTCTATCAGTTATTACAATGTTTCGTTTTTCTATTTTGATATCTTCCATATGAAAGCTTTCCTCAAATTTCTGGTTATCTTTGGCTGTTTATGTTTATGAAAGGGGATCATAAAAGTAAATGACA
>CAUYSK010105983.1:0-18775 GCA_963575035.1 Avahi laniger
GAGCTTAGTGTTTTGTGGTTTTTTTTTTTTTTTTGAGACTGAGTCTCACTGTGTTGCCCGGGCTAGAGTGCCATGGCGTCATCCTAGCTCACAGCAACCTCAAACTCCTGGGCTCAAGCAATCCTTCTGCCTCAGCCTCCCAAGTAGCTGGGACTACAGGCATGTGCCACCATGCCCAGCTAATTTTTTCTATATATATTTTTAGTTGTCCGATTAATTTCTTTCTAGTTTTAGTAGAGACGGGGTCTCACTCTTGCTCAGGCTGGTTTCGAACTCCTGAGCTCAAACAATCCGCCCGCCTTGGTCTCCCAGAGTGCTAGGATTATAGGAGTGAGCCACCATGCCCGGCTGAGCTTAGTGTTTTGGAGAACAAGATGGTCATTGATTATTTCTAGAACAGGAAAATAACATTTCATTTACTCAAGGGGAGAAATAATTTCCTCATGTGCTAAAAATCTGTAACTGATAAATTCTTTGGGCCACACTGGTGTGCCATCATAGAGAAATCTTTTCCAGTTGAGATTGCTATAACTTGCAGAGCAATGTAAAGTCTTCAGTGTGGGGAAAGCATTTTCTTGGTAAAGCATGAAAACCCACAGAGGTGGAGTAGGTACTATTCAAATCAAAAACTTAATTAGAACCTTTGAAGAAAGATATACACTATTTACAAACTCAAAACCAGATAAAAGTAGAAGAAAAAAAGGGGAAAAAAAGCTATACAGTTTTATCTTTATCCTTGCTAATAAAATTGGCGTGTCTACTATGTACAGATTGCTGTGTTTGGCAAGAACAATTAAAAAAGAAGTTATAGCCTTTGCCTTTAAGGGGGTTTTATTTTACTTGAGAAGACATGATACAGATTTAAAAAGTATATTGGAATGTAAGATCTTGCTAAATTTCACATAACTGGTACAGGCACAAATAGTGAAAAGATTTCAGAGCAGAACAGGTGTATTATGGACATATGGATTGTATCATATTTTTCAGAGATTAAATATTTTCCTTGTCTGTTTTTTCTGTCTCTTTCTTTTCCTTGATCACCGATCATTGGAATGGATTGTGATTGAAAGTGGAAAAAGAGAAGAGATTGATTCTCTAGCCAGAGATAAATAGGAAACTATTATGTCACCAATTCATTTGGGAAATGATCAAGTAAATAAGCTAGTCAGCAAATATTTATTGATGGCCTATCCATTGATTTTAATCCAGAATCCAGTTTTTGCTAACATCCCACATGGGAAGGCCAGGGGAGCAAGTCCTTGGATCTAAAGACAGAGCAGAAAGCAGCATGTTTTCATAAGCAGAGCACAGGTTCTTGACATGGTCTAAATGTACCTTTGGGGACATTTCTGAAATTCTCTGGTTGTTAGTTTCCTAATATGCAAAATTAGGAAGATTCAGTGCTGATCTATGCAGATTGCCTGATATAAAGCCTAGCCCAGTGAATGTTAGCTCCTTTCCCTTCTAGCCTGGTGTCTTTTTTACAGCCCTTAAAATTTCCTTTTTAAAATGGTCTTTTGCAACTGCTTCCTTCTTTTATTGCCACCCTTCCTCAATTAGTCCCTCTTTACCTCTTCACTCAACTTTTGCTTTATAGTAATTGTCTTATGCTTTTCCTGCCTCTGATCTCTGTGCCTCTCAATTCATCTTTATATTGCTGCCAAATTACAAATCTGACTGTGTCATGCCCTTGCTTGAAAACTTTGACAGTTACTTACTACCTCCAAAATAATGTATACTCTCCTTAGTACGGACTTCAAAGTTTGCTTGTTAGTATTGCAAATGCAAGGATATCTGGAAAATTGAGCACAAGGAACACATCAAGGTTTGTGAGTCATGTTTTATATTTTCACTCTTTTGTTGGCACTTTTCCTCGTGTGTAATATATCACTCTTGACTTTACCCTGGCTGAATCTAAAGATACCTGAGTCATTGTTGATTAAAACAAACATGGGTTGTACCTCTTCTTCAGTGTTTGATATTGTGAGGAACTACACTGCAGATTATGACAAGACCTTAATCTTCAATAAAATCCACCATGAGCTGAACCAGTTTTGCAGTGCCCACACACTTCAAGAAGTTTATATAGAATTGTTTGGTAAGTGTCTTACTTATATAAATACATGTAAATAACCCATTGGAAATCTCATTCAGCTCATTTATTGATGCTTAGTAAACCTTATGCTCTTTGAGCATTTCTTCTGAATTCATAATAAAGCAGTTGTCTTTAAAATATTCATTTTTTAAGTTTAAAATTTTTTTTTTGGTAGAGATTGGAAAAACGTGTTTACTCAAGACTGTATTCTGTTTTTACTGTGATAATGTAACTGAAAATTAGCTTTGTTGCTATTTTAACAGATACTTTGAAGAAATTTAAAAGTCTATGTCTTGGGGCTCCCTGAGACTCACCCTCATGTTAATGATTTGCTAGGAGGACTGATAGGACTCAGTATATAGTTATATTCACAGCTATAGTAAGATTTATTACAGTCAAAAGATACAAAGCAAAATCAGCAAAAGGAGAAGGCCCATTCGTGAAGTCCAGCAGAAACGAGGCTTCCAGAGTCTAAGAGTCTTCTCACAGTAGAGTCACGCAGGATGTGCTTAATTCTCCCAGTAACAAGGTGTGACAACACATATGAAATATTGCCTACCAAGGAGGCACATTAGAGACTCAGTGCCCAGGGTTTTTATTGGGGGCTGGTCATGTAGGCACCCTCTGCCTACCACATACCAAAATTACCAACTCCCAGAAGGAAAGCAGATGTTCAGCCTAACCGTATTGTTTGTATAAATAGTTTAGGCATAGTAAGCCACTTATATCAGTTCTGGGAATGGTAAGAATGCCCTGCAAATCCAAGTTCTCAGATGCCAGCCAAGGGCCAATTTGCAGCCAGGCCTTTCTAAGGATCGCAGTCTCAGACCTGCTATGTTAACTCTCTTCTGCACAAGTTACTTTTCATTTGTGATAGTGAAAGTTCTGACCATGGAATGGATTGTTACTGTTGGTTGCTCACCTTTCCTTTCTGAAATTTGTAGTGAATTTCTTAGAAGAGGCATAGGAATGGTTAATCAATTAAAAATCTACCAAGTGATTCCTATTTGATGATTGACAACCACTGCAGTGGCATATGAAGAAACTGATAGGTCCTGGTTTGTCACATCACCCGTCATTTTAATAATGGTGAAAGTGCCATTACTATTCTGTGAGCTTAGTGGGTAGAAAATTCATGAGTTACAAAGCAAGCGAAGTGACGACATCTTTATTATCCATTTGTGTGTGCTTCAGAGACTTTTCGATGAACTTTTCTCTCTTTTTAAATCGAAAATAATAATAAGGCTAAGGCCACATAAATCAAGTTTAGTAATTTGGGAATTTGTGTAAAGATTGACTGAAAAGAGAAATTTGCTTTTTTATGAGAATCAGGATACATGTTAAGTAAGACCTCTGAATTAAGATATTAGAGACCCAGATTATCCATTTATTACATAAACTTATTTCAGTCAGTAAATAAGTTTATCCAAAGTTAAATAATTAAGTTTATTGGACGAACTTATTTTATTGGATAAACTTTGACTAGCTGCTTGTCATCTTCCTTCCTTAATTTGTTAGATAATTCCTCACAAAGACCCACACAAAAGGCAGGGAGAAGCAATTTATGCTCTCTAAAAGAATAGTACTGTAGAAACTTTAGGTGTAGTAATGATTGGTTTTGTTTCAATATTAATACAATGTAAACAAAATTAAGTATCATGAGAACTGTTGTTCTTGGCTTAAAAAACAGATCAAATAGATGAAAACCTGAAGCAAGCTCTGCAGAAAGATTTAAACATCATGGCCCCAGGTCTCACTATACAGGTAAGTCCTTTTTCTAGGGAAGTTCTCTGGGAATTGTGAGAGCTTTGAGTTTAATACTTTCATCATATTTTTTATTCAGCAGTTACATAATTGAAGTGCTGTGGTGATTTATAGAATACCTTTCTCAACTTGACCTTAGGTCTCTACCAAAATAAAATACTCTTGGAGTCTACTGTAGGTGGCATTGTGAACTCCTCAAGGGAACTGATAAGCTGATGCTCTTACAAGAAAATAAAATTCGTATTTCAGCCATGTATAAGGCATTATTAAGATATAGTAATGGTTATAAATCAGTATAAAAGTAATCCTTGCCCTCAGTAAGATTATGAAAAAGGAGTTCAAGTATAAGATTTAAATAATAATTCTACGCAAAATAGATGTCACAAAATACTAATTTACAGATGAATTCATTGGATGATTATTGCCTTAAGAGGAAGAACTTTTGAAGAGTATGCCTGTGTGCCTAGGGGAGAACTGTGATTGAGTTGAGATTTTTAGGTTGGTCTGGAAAAATTAATTGGATTTTTATGGGAGAGAGGAATGAGAAAGGTATTTCAAGTGCACAGATGGTCTGAGTAAAAGCAAGGTAGCAGATGGATTTAGTGTGGTAGCAGCATTGGGAGATAGAATGGTAAGAAGTTGTTTTTACCCCTGCTTTTCTGGGTCACTGTTTTCAGATTGTGGGTTGAAATCCAGGAGGTTGTAAAATCAATTTTAGTGGGTCTTGACCAGCATTTTAAATAAGATGGAATAGAATATGAAAAGAAATTGCAGGTAGTAAGTTTAAGTATTCAGTGAAACGTTTGTTTTACGTAAGTGTGTGGGGGTACGTGTTTATATTGGGTTTAAATGCAAAATGTGTTCTTACTGTGTCTGTGGTTAATAACATTTGAACACCACTTCTCTGGATCTGGATTACCTAAGAAATGGTAATGTGGCTTCTCTAGTGTCCTTTCTCAGAGGCTGTAGGAAGGAGATCAGTTGATGGTTGTGATGAATGTTACTGCAGCTAAACATAAAGCTTTCTTAAATGTCACTTGTGTCTCAATTCTTTTTGCTCTGTGGCACTGCTACTGAGAGTGTGTTCACTGTAAGTGATCATGTGTGTGTGTGCTTCTCATAAACGAGACTGGAAAGATGGATGAGGTTTTTCCCATGGCCTCATACTCTGTCATTATCTCAGACAGGTGCCTGAGGGTGAACCAGCAAAGTTAAGGGGTTGTTTGAAATGACCAGGGGTAACTTTATAAAATCCTCTTGGTTGTCTAGTCATTTGTAGCTGGAGTAGCTTTTTAATTTTAAAGATAGTGAACCTGAAGATCAGATATTCTTAGATGTTGCCCAGGTTGTTACTCAGAGATTTAGCTCATTCCTTTTAACAGTTGCCTAGAATTCCTATTCTTATATTATTAGCCATTTCTCTATTCGCAGTTTTTTGCTATTAAACAATAGTGTAATGAACATTCATGACACATGTCCTTGTATGTACAGATTGGCTTTCGTACTGGCTGTACAAATCTACATTCTTACCAGCAGTATGTAAATACTTGTGTCCCCACAAACTCACCAGCATTGGAAGCAATCAGACATGCTAATTTTTGCCATATGGGTAGGTGTGAAGTTATATCTCTCTTTGATTTGCATTTCTTGGTTATTAATGAGATTGAGCATCTTTTGGTGTTTTTATTGGACAGTTAGACTTCTTTTCTGTCAATTGCCTGTTTATATCCTTTGCTCATTTTTCTGTTGGATTGTTTTTTTCTTCTTACTGATTTATAGTAGTTCTGTATATATTCTGGATATTTTTATACACATGCATGTTATAGAAAAAAGTTAGGTGTTAGGAAAAGGATGAAGAACAAAGTGAAATTCACCAGTAATCTTACTCTGCAGAGATAACAGTTGTATCTCTCCAGACTCCTCTTAATATATATGAACATATGTTTATAGATATAAATAAATACATGTTAAAGTGGAATCATACCAGACCTGCTTTTATCACTAATAGTATCAACATCTTTCCAAGTCAAAAATATAGATTTATTGCATCATCACTTTTAATGGTTACATTTTGTGAATGGTTAATCAATTTAAAATCTACCAGTTGATTCCTATTTGATGATTGACAACCACTGCAGTGGCATATGAGGAAACTGATAGGTCCTGGTTTGTCACATCACCCGTCATTTTAATAATGGTGAAAGTACCATTACTATTCTGTGAGATTAATGGGTAGAAAATTCATGAGTTATAAAGCAAGTGAAGTGACAATATCTTTATTATCCATTTGTGTGTGCTTTGAAGACTTTTTGATGAACTTTTCTCTCTTTTTAAATCGAAAATAATAATAAGGCTAAGGCCCACATAAATCAAGTTTAGTAATTTGGGAATTTGTGTAAAGATTGACTGAAAAGAGAAATTTGCTTTTTTATGAGAATCAGGATACATGTTAAGTAAGACCCCTGAATTAAGATATTCAAAATTTTTACTGTTATATACATGTTGCAATGAGCATGCTTATATAAACTGTACATCTTTTAAAATCCCTCCCTTAGGATAAATTTTTTAAAATACAGTTGATGAGTCAAAGTTCATATTCTCTTTGGGGGCTTTTTGGTACATACTACCAAATTGCCTTTCAGAAAAATTTTTGTAGCCGCCTCCTCTTCCATCTATAGGATTGGCAAGCTGTAGTTCCTACACATTTGATTGTGTAATTGTACCCAAATGATTAGCAGGTGCAAACTCTCTCTTCCTCTTTTAATCCTTTTGGAGAAAATTAATCTGGTATTTTGTATTAGTTATTGAGGTTGAGTACCCTAGGATATATTATTGGCCATTTATATTTCATTTATGGCTTATTTGTTGGGTTTCCTCATTTTTTTAGTTTATGGTTTTTCTAATTGATTTAAATTATGTTTTAAATGTTGTTTGTTACAGCTCTTTTTAAAATGTATAGGAACCATTTTCTTTTAGTTTTTTCTTCATCATTTAATTTTGCTTTTCCCCCTGACAATTTTGGAGTTTTAGACTTCTACATAGTAATTTCAGTGGTATTTTCTTCATGGTATGTTGCTGAGCTGTATGCTTCAAGATCCTTTTCACTACTTCAAAGGTATAGAAATTTAAATCAAATCAGAAATTGCAAAATTTTTCTCTACTTTTACAGTTGTAGTCTTAGATTTAAATCATTAATTCCTCTGGAACAATTTTGATGTCACTTGTGAGGTAGGGCCTCAATTCCTTCCCCCTTCCCCAAATTGGGTAGCAACAGTAATTACTGAATAATTTCTTTCTCCATCTTCCACCTTCTGTTTGTATTGTATTAAATATATTCTGTAATATACTAGTCTTTTTCTGAACTTTGTTCTGTTCCATTGATCTTTTTTCTATTCCTACGCTTTCATTAGTTATTGAGCCCTTGAGCTTTTCTCATCAAATCTGCTTCTCTCCTGTTTTTTCCTTCATATCAATAAATGGCAGCTCCTTCCCTCCAGACCAGTGTAGAAGTATAGGAGACAATCCCTTCACCCTCAACATCTAATCCCCATATCCTGCTAATTTCACCACCAAAACCCATGTAAAAGCATCCATGCCTCCATCTTCACTGCCACCTCCTCAAGCCAAACCACCGTCTCTTGCCTGTATTTCCCCACTAGCCTCCTATCTTTCCCCATTTTCACTTTTATCTTTGTCTGCTTCATTTTCTGCACAGCAGCAAGAAGAATCTTTTGAATTTAATTATTTGTTGTTTTTATTAAAAGTCATTGAATGAAAAAAGCTTAGTGTTGTAATACATTCTTAAAGTGGTAGACAAGATCTCCATTGTTTTAGTTGTTTTTGTTTGTTATAAAAAAGTTTTTTGCAATAGTTGGAATGTATTTTTAGAACTTCAGAGTCACTTCAAGGAAATGGAACAGTCATTGTTGATATTTTTTTCCTATGTTATTTAAGGAAGTGACTGTATTATATGCTGGCTTTCGATTTAAAATATATGTTTATAACTCAGGGGCCAGTTTGAACAAGTATATTAATTTCATCAGCCATCCCCCCCCCACCTTTTCCACTCTGTGTGTGTGTGTGTGTGTGTGTGTGTGTGTGTGTCTGTGTGTATTTGGGCCATTATTTTTGGATATGTTGTTATTTCTTCAGTCTCTTGTGATGCAACTTACTCAGGATACCTGTTACAGCAAGTATTTATATTTTCACAGATTTGAAAATCTGTGAGGTTTTTCAAGATTGGTAAGCATGTGATATGTTCTTCAGCCTCATGTAGGAAAATGGGAGTCTCCAAAAGACACTCTTATTTCACACTTCTTTTTATAAGGCTAAAAAGATATATAGGCAGTCTTTTAATTAAATGCAATATGGCAGTACTTGCCTTTGAATCCTATTAATCCATATTGGAAGTCATCTTATGTCTGGTAGTCACATAGTGAAATCTGGCATCTCTCACAATTCTGGTTCTGAATTTTTATCTTCTGGGTGTCTCCACTGATTTGTTCCTTATGGCCTCACATGCCTCACCTTCAGCTTTCCACACAGCCCCCAGCTGCTTATTCCATTTCCTTGCAATCTTTATATTTAGTTATGATAGTCCTCAAAATTACATACAAATTTGACTCTTCTCTTTGCTGTAGGGAATGTAACGTTCCTTAAAACTTTTTAAAGCTTTCCTGGGCGTGGTGGCTCACCCCTGTAATCCTAGCACTTTGAGAGGCCAAGGTGGGAGGGTCTCTGGAGCCCAGTAGTTTGAGACCAGCCTCAACAATATAGCAAGACTCTGGTCTCTACAAAAAAATTTTAAAAATTAGCCAGGCATGGTAGCACGTGCCAGTAGTCTCAGCTATTCGTGGGGGAGGCTGACTCAGGAGGATGACTTGAAGCCAGGAGTTTGAGGTTGCAGTGAGCTATCATGGACACTACTGCATTCTCTAGCCCAGGTAATAGAGTGAGACCTTGTCTCAAAAAAAAATTACAAAAAAATTTTAAGGTTTCTTTTAGTTACTTAGTTCATTCCTTCATTCGTTCATTAGTTAGAGACAGGATCTTGCTATGTCCCCCGGGCTGGAGTGTGGTGACGTCATCATAGCTCACTGCAGCCTCAAACTCCTGGGCTCAACCGATCCTCCTGAGCTTCCTGAGTAGCTGAGACTGCAGGCCTGTGCCACTACACCTGGCTAATTTTTTTATTTTTTGTAGAGACGGTGTCTCCCTCTTGCTCAGGCTGGTGTTGAACTCCTAACCTCAGGTGATCCTCCCACCTCGGTCTCCCAAAGTGGTAGAATTACAGGGGTGAGCCACCATACCCAGCCAAGCTTTTTTAAAAAACTTAAAAGAAACCAAAATCTTAAAGGCTTAAAAGTTTAGTCAGTTTCCAGAGGGAAATTAAAACTTTCTTCAGATCAGCAAAGTATTTTGTGTGTGTGTTTGTGGTGTAGGTGGGGGGTACAGGATGTTTAACTAGTAAAATCAGAAGCTTTTGAAAGATCAAGTCCTTTAGGCAGAAAATTCGGCCTTCAAAAAACAGCACTTTCTAATTAGATAATCTTAATTATGTCAAAGTACACTGTGATTAGGGAAGCAAAGTGTCTAGTAAACAATGTCTACAAAGACAGGTAGATAGTACTGAGATTCCAGGAAGAAAGAATATAAGCCAATAATTGGTATTTGTTTTCCTTCAGCCACTGGGCTATTTATTTACAGTGAGTACTAAGTGATTTTAGGTTTAGGAAGTGATAAAGTAATTTACTTACTATGTACTGTATTAAATTACATATAGTGACCTGGGTTTTTTGTTTGTTTTTGGTTTTGACTAATTGTTTCTGACTTTACAATTTCAGTCTTGGAACTTTGCCTTTCATCTGTTTTTTTGGTTTGCAAGTTTGAAAAGGAAAGCAAAAGTATCCAACTTAAAGAGCTTTGTAAAATGTTTTTTAGGGGAGAACCTTTTCTTTAAGAGAATTATTTCCTCAATGGGTAGAGTGGCTTTCCCTGTAGTCCTGTATTTTTTAAGTAAATATGAAGCAACTTATCTTTGATTCTTGGTGCAATGGCATGAAAAGCAAATTGTCTAGTGGGATCCCCACATGTGTTAGTATCATTTGAGGCACTCTTCTGTAGAAGCTTTACTTCAAAGATTTATTTTTCAAATATACTTTGGCTTTTTCACTTTTATTTTTTAGGCTGTGCGTGTCACAAAACCCAAAATCCCAGAAGCCATAAGAAGAAATTTTGAGTTAATGTGAGTAATATGCATGGGCTCCCAATATTTCTATTTAGGGCTCTCTGTATATTAATATACCAGTTTAGAGGAAATATGAGAGATAATACACTCTGGAATGGAGAGTATATAGTCTATCTTCTATACTCTTATTCTAGTAATATTGCCTATTTTCATGTCTTAATTCCCACTAGACTCTTTATTAGTTTTCTCTTTATGGACTTTTCAGGAGCAGTTTCAGTGGCTAAAGTTGCAGTTGCTGTGGAAATATTGCTGGAAGCCAAAGAGCTATAATTTTATATGAATAGTACCTTGAATTAAATATTAATAGAGGAATGAGTCCTAGCTGTGAAGGTTGAAGAGAGTGCCTGTATTTTGTTACTATGTTGTAATGGTAAGAATAGACACCTTGTTGATGTAAAGCATGATTTTCCATTGTGTGTGATTGTGTATCCACAATTGGACCTGAATCTTTATAATTCGCCTCTGGGGAAACCTTGCTTGAGTTGACTGCTACAGTCTTCTCTTTTATGTGTCCAAGACTGGCTGTGAATGAGAAGTTAGTTGTTAATGTGAAATTAGTTTCTAAGTGTTTTAAACAGTCCCATTGGAAATACTGCATTTCAAATGATAATATTATTTTTGTATGACAGATACTGGCAAAAGGAAACAAAAGTCTTTAGGAAATTTGGCTGATAAGAGGGAAAAATATGAGGCGCGGGAAAATAAATTTGCAACAGGCAAGAATACAATAGATGTATAAACACAGGGGGCCCAAGGAGTAGTAATATTGCTTTAAGGGATGATACGCTTCTGAGTCCTTTTCGTTCCCAAGTCTGTATCTTCTATCATGTGGAGTTTTATTTTTTCTTTTTTGTTGTAGAGAAGGAATACTTCTTTTAAAACCATAAAACATAGAATGCCAGGGTAGATCATGGATGTGATCCACTTATAGAAAAAAGTATTTATTAAAGGCTCAGGATGCCTTAGGCATTAAATATGATTGCTTCTGGTGATGAAAAAATAAATACTGTGTGTTCTTTTGCCCTCAAATAACTCGGTATTCAGAATATTGTTTCATGTCTTTATCAATGTTGACAGAAGGGGAACTTTGAGAAGAAATGTTTTGGGGAAGCTATTGGAGTTACTTTTCAGATAATTCTGGATCTTTCTTCATTTTATAGACTATTGGAATTTCAGAATTAAGAACCACTTTGGAATTATCCAGTCTAACTTCTCACATAATAGTAATCTTTTTTAATACCATTTCTACCATGTGGTCATCCAGTAGCCGCTTATACATGCTTGGTAATAAGCCAGCATTTCTGTTACAGGTTGAATGTCCCTTATTTGAAATGCTTGGGACCAGAGGTGTTTTGGATTTTTGAGTTTTTTTCAGATTTTTGGAATACTGAGAATATAATAAGATATCTTGGAGATGGGACCCAAGTCTAAACACATAGTTCATTTATGTTCCATAAACACTATATAGCCTGAAGGTAATTTTATACAATATTTTTAATAATTTTGTGCATGAATCAAAATTTGTGTTAAGTACTTATATGTGGAATTTTCCAATTGTAGCATGATGTCGGCACTCAAAAAGTTTCAGATTTTGGAGCATCTCGAATTCTGAATCTTCAGACTAGGAATGTTCAAACTATATTACAAGCTCACATTCTTAGAAAATTCTCCTTACATCAAGCCTCCCAGTTCACTACCTAATTACTGCCACCTGGTTATATCTTCTATAAAAAATTAGGGCCCCTGCACATGAGTGTTTGCCTGAGGAGGGCAGGGGCTGAAATCCAGCTCCATTCTGCTTGCCAGACTGTGCATCTGAGGGACTGCATCTGCCCAGAGGCAGCAGAGGGAAAGACTTCTTGTGCGAAGGGCTGGCTGTGGGCTTGCGGGGAGCGGGGAGGAGAGGCTGGTTCTGGCAACAGGATACAGGGGTCCAGAGAAGCATCCCCCTGGAGGCCACCCTGCCCTGGGCTCCAGGGAGCAGGGGAGGGGCCCAGTGGCAGTGGAATGTGTTTGAGTGAGCCCAAGCCAGGCTGCCATCTTGCCCAGCTCGGCTGTGGTGCCCCAGATGCCCCCACAGGGACAGTGGCCAAACCACATCCACAGCTCAACCAGGTCTCACTTGTCAGTGCTGGAACCTGAGCACCCAGACCCACAGCGCCTGCCTGGGGTGCGGCCAGGGGGTCCTCCTGTGAGGTCACTCCACCATCTGCCTCTTTACTTGCCCCTGCGCCTCAGCCCTCCAGGGCACCTGCACCCTCCCTTAACTGTTGCCTTGCGGCTCTGGGCAGGGACCTTGGTGTTCTCATCCCACCCACCTGTTGCCCACCTGCCTGAGGGGTGGGGAGGTCATCCTCAGGGTCCCAGGGACGGGTGCTGCTGCCCGGGAGAGGCCATTGGCACTAACCTGGCTGTGCTACTCCCCATCTGGCTTAGATCCCTCGGGGCCCCAGTCCTTGGCCCCTTTGACATCCCCTCCTTCCCTTAAAAGTCCCCCTCCCAGGGTCTCCTGGGCCTTCTCCCCTCCCTGTCCCTTCAGCCCAGGGAGAGGTGAAGGACACATGGCTCCCTGACAGCCCCCTGCACCCAGATCTGGTCAAGGAGCCCGGGAGCCACAGCAGGGACAGGGGCAGGCAGGAGGCCCCGTGGTGCCGTTTCTGCATCCTCCCTTGACCCCCCAGCGCTGGCATGGAGCTCTGTTTCCCACGCCTCTCTGACTGGGCCTGGAGCGCCCCCAAAGAAGCAACAAGTCAGATTCACCTCCAGGCCGCTCCCCGGGCCTGGAGAGGCTGCGTGCAGTTGGCACTGCACAGAGTGCTGACCTGTGCGGAGTCTGCCTCTCTCCCCAGCTGACCTGGGAGTTCCTGGAGATCAGGACTGTGTCTGCCACACTCCGGCACCTCCGTGCCTAGGGCAGAGGAGCTGCTCAACAGCATTTGCTGAACTAGTGGAGGCAATACCAAGAGCTACCATTTACTGAGCTCTACTGTGTGCCACCTCCTCCAAGCACTGGACACTTTCTAACTCAGTGAAGCCTGCAGAGGATTCTAATGAGGAAATAGAGCCGACCCGGTCTCACGGAGCCGGGAGTGCTGGTGGCAGACATGACAGGGACCCTGGCACACAGCACCATGACCCCACAGCGAAGATCTCAAGGTTGCCTGTAGAATTTGTAAACTGAAACACTCATCTTTATACTCAAAGTCAGTTGAAGCAAGATGCCAGCTAAACAGTTTACTCAAAAATGTCCAGACAATATTTATTGTGCCCATCGTTTTTCTCTCCCCTCTCTTATGTGAATCTTTTTATTATTGTGGGATGAAATCAATCTATGGATACCTGTTCCTTGCACAGAAATAAACAGCAATCTAATAATTAGCCTAATGTCTTTGGGTTATTCTTTGACACCTATGATAGCCCTCTTATTATTATTGTCCCCATTTTACAGCTGAGAATGTGGAGGCTCAGGAAGGTTAAGTAACTTACCCAAGGCCACACAATTGGCAAGTGGAGAAAGAAATCTGCCCCAGGTACCCTCACCTGTTCAGAGTCTGTGATCTGATGCTCCCTTCTCTCTCAGACCCGTCCCTGAGCCGGGAGGGGCAGCAGAACCACCCTGGAGAGGTGAGAGTGAGTCACGCCACCCCTGCACTGCCCTGGGGTGACCTTGAGGAGTGATGGCTGGTCCTATGCCTGCTTTTCACTCTCAAGAACTCCCCTGAGGACCAGAGCCTGCACGCCCCACACTCAGATCACCCTCTGGGGCTCCCCGCTGCCTGCAGGAGAAGGTGCTGACTACACTGTCCGGCATTCAGACTCTGCGTTTGGCCTGCTCCTTCCTGTCACACAATGTCCCCTCTACCACAGGTCCTCTCACTCCTGGTGCTCTGCCTGGCCCTTTCCCCTCACAAGGAGCCAGGGAAGAACTCTTCCTTCCCAGAGACCCTTAGGACACCATCAGAATCACAACTCCAACCCAATGGCCTTCGCTCCACCTTGCTGTGTTACCTGATGCAAGTCGGGGGCTCCCTGAGTGGAGGCTGGGGGTGGCGGCCGTCCCTGAAGAGAGGTCTGAGAAGTCCCAGGTGGCTTTTCTTTGGTGGAGGGGGTGTTTTCAAACTACGTGCACCTGCGTCCATGTGTCACTGCACACGAAACACGCAAGTGACTGTGTCTTCACGTGTGGGGATGTGTGTCCATGTTCACATGCATGCACGCTCGTCTGTGCCAGTGTGCGTGTCTACCCGTGTGCACACTCGGAGGTGCCTGTGAGTGTGTGCACGCAGCTGCATGCTCCTGAAGCTAGGTGTCCATGTGCACCTGCATCTCTGTGTGGGCCTGCGGGTGCACGTGTGTAGCCAGGGTGCCTGGGGTTGGGGCGTGTGGCTATGGGTGACCCTCCGTGGGGCCACCCTTCCCTATCGCCATAACTGCAGCTGAGAGGGGGTGACACTGTGACAATCACAGAGAGGCATGGGGTCCTGGAGTCCACCTGCAGTAGCCTTCCCAGCTCACCACGGCGAGGGTGGGGCACTGTGCCTTCGGCTGGACCCACTGCCTCCAAACCCTTCTGCTCAGAGCTCTGGCTGAGCCCCACTCTGCCACCAGCACCCCCCAGCTGCAGCCTGGGGAGCAGGCAGAGGTGCCCCTTGGAGCAGCTGCTAGGGGCAGAGCTGCCCAGTGTGGGTGGGCACACCCGCCCTGGGTCATCTGCTCAACCACAAGACCCTGGTTCTGGAGTCAGTCAGCATTAAACACCAGCTCAGCTTCTTTCTGTGAGCCTCAGTTTCTTCATCTGTAAAATAGGGCGCAATCCTGGGTTATAAGAGGACTAGGTGGGCCAGGGTTCCACAGTAGATGCTCACTCAGTGGGAGCTGCAGCGATTATGAAAATAATTATTATTACAAGTCTGAGGGTCGGCCTCTGAGGAAGAGCCCTGAGGAGGGCTGACAAAGTGGCTGAAGATATGGTGCCTCAAGTCTGTGGGGGGTGGGGATGGCCACAGATGGAACCGGGGTGGGGGTGAGGACATCCTGGTCAAGGGGGTAGGGTGGGGCTGCATGGCATGGGGGAACGTGCCCAGCCTGGAGCACCGAGGCTCTCCTGTGTGCCGTGCGGGCATGCAGGGTCCCCGAGCTAGGCCCTAGGACGAGGGCATTGAGCACCTGCCTGAGGGACCTCCTCTGTCCGCTCACAGCTGTCTTGCTGTCCCAGAGCTCTTGCCGATGGCTGCTGGGCCTCTTCCCCTGCTATAGCCAAGCCTGCCCAGGGCCCCCGCAGTGTCCCCTCCCCAGGGCTTTTCCTTTGTCCTCCTGGCCTGAGACGTTGGCTTTGGTCATTCTTAAGGAAGAGGCCGGGCTGACTTCCTGGAGCAGATGGAGTCCTCAGTCCCAGCCTCATCCTCTCAAGATCCGAGGCTGCCCCGCCTGGCCAGGCTGACACTGGGCCGTCATCCTATTGCTTGTCTGCTTTCTGCTGCCGCAGGGCCTGCAAGAAGACCCCTTTCACCTGGCCCAGGGTCTCGTGGTACATCCGGAAGTCCTCCTCCTTTCCCCTCAGGGCACTGTCCAGGGTGGCCTTTAGCATCTCATTCTCCTCCACCTGGATGGCCAGCCTGGACCACAGGAGACAGGGCTCAGTGTGGCCTGAGCTGGCACACGTGCGGGTGGACGGAGGGCCCTGGGAGTAGGGCTGCCAGCATGGCTGCTCTTCAGGCTCAGAGTTCTCTCCGACCCATCCCCTCTTCCCACAGACCCTTGGGGGACACCATGTGGGATTCCTCTCTGGTCCACCCACAGCCCTGGGCCTGGCACCCAGCAATGTCAGCTGCCTCAAGGACAAGTACTAATTTGTAGAGGTCCATCCTCTCCTTTCCCGTTGCTGCATTTGATAGGTTCAGCAACCCACACTCGATAAAATTTCTCTTCAAACTATGGGTCATCAGGGTCACGGCTGGGGTCCTCTGCCCTCTGAACTGCAGGCCTAGAACCCAGGCCCAAGCAGGACCAGCCTCTTGGGCAAACAGAAGTCAAAGGTGCAAGGGGAGGGACATAGTCCCTACTCTCCCATCGAGGCACCTCCACCCAGAAAACTCTACCCTTTCAGGAAGGTGGGCAGGGCAGCACCTGGTAGTTAGCTCCTCCATCTGGGACTCCATGGGCACATCGGAGAGCTGGGCAAAGGATGGGTCCTTCTTCTCGTTCCCGGTCGGGTTGTGCCTGGTGTTAGAGGCGGGCAGACCTGCAGGGCAGTAGCAGCCACTTTCTATGATGAGGCCACAGCCCTGTGCTAACACTTCCTTCTCCTCCCCATTGCCGATGTCTGCTTCTCCACTTGGGCACCTCCTCTGGGTGCAGGACAAGGGCTGCCTCCCACCAGAAGCCCTCCCTGATGAGTGCTCTGCATTCCCTGACCCTGGCTCTGGCCTCTGCTCCAGCTCCGATGGCCTGCTTTGTACCAGGGTGATTCCTCATTCTCACCTCCATCTTTGCACTCTACAAGCTTCTGGTAATTTGCTTCCAAAAAGAGAAGCCAGCTGGGCCTGGGGTCTGGCCTGCAGGCTAAGCGCGAGTCTAGGCTGTAACTGCACCTGATGCTGTCACACCACTGGGCCCCCCACCAGTCCCCATCCAGGACAGCAGCTCCATACTAGGAAGCAGGGGACCATGGTGCCTGGGGTCAGGGGTGACAGAATACTCAGAAAAAGAAGACAAAGCCCAACTTGTGAGGAGCCTGGGAAAAATCATGGCATCGGAAAACCTCTGTGCTGAAAAGGGGGTGGTGTGGCCCGAAGGCAATCGTCTGGCATCAGCAGACCTGGCCTCACTCCCTGGCCTCTCTGAGTTGGTTTCCTTGCCTGAAAAAAGGGGATAATAGTTTTTGCCTCTAGAACTTTGTCAGGCCTCAATGAATTCACATTTGGCCCTCAAGATCCTCTGTGACTGGACCACCTCCTCAGCACCCCATGACTCCTCCCACCTCACCTCACAGCCCGCACCCGCCTCACCACCTCCTCCTCCAGCCAAGCCTCCACCGAGGTGCCTTTGCACTTGCTCTTCTCCCGGGTTCCTGCGTGCCACACCCCTCCCCTTCCCCATCTCTGCTCAGGTGTCTGTCTCCCCCGCGGAGTGGAGCTGCCACTGCGAATCCAGGCTCTTCCTTTTACAAATTGGCCAGGGGGAGGTGGGAGGTGGTGGGGCTGTGCTCCCCAGAGTGGCAGTGCTTTGTCCACGTCACAGGCCAGCAGGTGGCAAAGGCCACATGGGCACTTTCAGGCAGTTGGCCCCACTGTCCAAGCAGGACCAAAGTGATTTTCCTGCTGTGGCTTAGCTGTCCCCGGTTGGAAGTCTGGCTGCACAGCAGGAGGTGAGCACGAGGCCTGGAGACACTACACTCCTAGCAGACATGTTCCTCAGGGCCCAGGAGGGAATATGTCACATTCCCCAGGGAATTCTCAGCCCAGACTCTCAGAAGCTCCTGGGCCCTGCTGGTGGGAGAGAAGAGAGCAGGCGGTTCCAGCTCCACTCTGTGCCCTATTCTAGGCACATCCTTCTGAAACGTTCTGACCTCACGTGGGCTGGGCACTGAGAATGAGGGTCTCGGCATCCTTGGCCCGGGCAGGATTGGGGATGTATGGGGTGTTGAGAGATGGGGCAGTAGGGGCAGCAGCACCTTGGCTGGGGAGGGTCTGGTAGGGGGATGTCCCAGGCCTAGCCCCTCCACACTGGAGAGTCCTCCTCCCTGGGAGTCAGCCATCCCAGAGACCCTCAGCTCGCCCCAGCCCCATAGGATGCTGACGCTGCTGGTCTGGAGACGGCACCTTGAGAACCACTGTGTTAGAGCGACAGACCTTAGTCAAGAACAGCATTCCCCAGCTTCCCCCTGCAGCTGGGTGTGCTCCTGTGTCTAGGACCTGGCCCGTGGGATGAGAGCAGAAGTGTCACATGCAACCCTAAAAGGTAAGGAGCTGGTTGTCTCCTTCCCTTCTCCCCTTCCTGGGCTGGTGGGGAGCTCAAGCAGCTATCTTAGACCAGGAGATGGAAGCCGCGTGTTGAGGATGGTGGAGCCACAAGACAGAAGGAGTTTGGGTCCCCAAACCTGTGGAGAGGCCACTTCAGCCCTGGTTATATCAGCATGACTGCCGCTGGAGGACTCCTCTCCTGCTCCAGTCCCTGCTGCCGTGGCCTCCCCAGCAGGCCAACTTTGCCCCATGACCAACTTTGAACAAAGTTAGCTTAGGATAGAGGGTGGAGGGCTGGGGTGGGGGTGGCAGAGGAGGTGGTGGCTGAGGGCATTCAGCAGAGGCACTGCCACCTCACACTAAGGGCTCACAGGTGGCCGGAACAGGCCCACGGGCCGATGGAGCTCTGGGACCTGGGGGAAGAGGCCACCCAGTGGCAGGCACAGGCAGAGCCTACCCTGATGGAGGCTCTGTTTCCCACACTGTCACTGAGGGGGCTGGACAGTGCAGCTCAGTGGCTCCTCCACTCTCAGCAGGGCTGCCCCAGCCCCATGCTGGGACCCCTGCCCCTGGCCTCTACCTGTTTTGTTCCTGGGGGCTGCTCTCTGCAAGGCTGGTGCCCTCCCAGGCTCCAGGCGCATCTTCTCCAGATGTTGCTCCAGCAGCACGGTGCGGTGCCGCTCCTCGTGCAGCTTCCTCTCTGACTCC
>CAUYSK010105984.1:0-10888 GCA_963575035.1 Avahi laniger
GTTTCACACCTTAGGTTTAAGTCGGTTACCCACCATGAGTTGATTTTTGTGAGAGGTGAAAGGTGTGGATCCTGTTTCAGTCTTCTACATGTGGCTATCCAGTTTTCCCAGCATGATTTATTGAATAAGGATTCTTTTCCCCAGTGTACATTTTTGTCTGCTTTGTCAAAGATTAGATGACTATAGGAGGATGGTTTAATATCTGGGTTCCCAGTTCTGTTCCACTGGTCAATGTTCTTGTTCTTGTGCCAGTACCAAGTTGGTAGGCAACAGCTGCAATCTGCCTTGCTCCTACAGCATCTACTGGAACAGAGCCTACACAGGGCATGTTACTTTCCAAATGAAAACTAAAAAGTGGGAAGCAACGGCTGATCCAGATGGGAAGGACTCAGCAAAAGAACTCTGGAAGTATGAAGAATCAAATGGAAATCACACCCCCAAAGAGGAACACCAGCTCTCTAGCAATGGACATTAACCAAATTCAGAATACTAAAATGAAAGAAGAAGAATTTAAAACATGGATTGTAAGAAAACTCAATGATATGCAAGAAAAAATGGATAGCTAACACAAAGAAACCACACACACACAAAAAAATCCAGGACTTGGAAGAAAAATTCACTAAAGAAATTGATATATTAAAAAAAAATCAAACTGAACTCCTGGAAATGAAGAATTTATTCAAGGAACTACAAAATACAGTGGAAAGCCTCAAGAACAGGATAGATCAAACAATAATCTCAGGGATTGAAGATAACACCTTCCAATTAAATAAGTCAGTCACAGAGATAGAGCAGAGAAATAAGAGAAAAGAGCAAAGCCTACAAGAAATGTAGGATTATGTGAAGAAACCCAACTTGAGAGTTATGGACATACCTGAAAGTGAAGAAGAAAATACGCAAGGGTTGGATAAGCTATTCAAAGATATAATAAAGGAAAACTTCCTAAGCCTTGCTAAAAACCTAGATATCCAGGTACAAGAAGCTCAAAGGACCCCTGGGAGATTCAATGCAAACAGGAAGACACCACAACATGCAGTCATCAGACTGACCAAAATAATCACCAAAGAGGCCTTCCTATGAGCTGTAAGGTGAAAGAAACAAGTAACATACAAAGGAAAGCCCATCTGAATAATGCCAGCCTTCTCGCCTGAAACCTTACAAGCAAGAAGAGACTGGGGTCCCATTCTTACTCTTCTGAAACAGAATAATGCCCAGCCTAGAATCTTGTACGCTGCAAAACTAAGTTTTGTATATGAAGGAGAAATAAAGACATTCTCAGATAAGCAAAGACTGAGGGAATTCACCAAGACAAGACATACTCAAAACAGACTTACACGTGGATCAGCACAATAAACACTCAGGAATGTAAAACCACTCAAAAGCTAAAGATCAAAGGCCAGCTCCATAATGGCTCAAGAGAGAAAACAAAGCAACAAAGTTCAACCCAACAGGATGAACAGAAATTTTCCCCACCTATCAGTTCTCTCAATAAATGTGAATGGCTTGAACTCCCCACTCAAGAGACATAGGCTGGCTGAATGGATAAACAAATAGAAGCCAAGTATCTGCTGTCTTCAGGAAACGCATCTAACCTGCAATGATGTATTTAGATTCAAGGTAAAGGGATGGAAATCAATATTCCAAGCAAGTGGAAGCCAAAAGAAGGCTGGCGTGGCTGTTTTGATTTCAGATAACTTAGTCTTTAAATCAACAAAAGTAATGAAAGACAAAGAGGGTCACTATATAATGGTGAAGGGTACAGTTCAACAAGAAGACATAACAATTCTTAGGTTCTTTAATACACAAGGCCTTCTGGGAGACAACTGGAAATTGTCTGAGTCTGAGGGAACCACAGATGCTCCCTGCCTCTATCCACTGCAAAACAGGATTTCACTGGGTAGCTTTGTGACCAAGTGATAAGGAGAACCCCTAATTGTTAAGGTATCTCAAAGGCCACCGGTCCCCTCAGATGCAGACAGCACATGAAAGCCCTGGGCTCAAGCGTGGATCTGGGCTCAGTCAATTGTGGCTGAAACAACAGGACAAAGGACCAGCTTCTCTCAAGCTAATGGCTCAGGCTTGGATCTCCTCTCTCCCAGGGCTTTTAGAAATGGCAGGCACTTAAGAGCTTCATAGTTTTCTCTCTAGTACTTACTGTATCTCATCAAATCCAAGAAAAACCAATCATAAGAAACACCATTATTTTATACACCACTAATATTTTTTTAAAAGGCATCCTGAATATTAAGAGAAGCTGTCTGATTTCAGAGATGTTAAAATAGGCATCTTAGAACTGATGAAGTAAGGTTGTGGCTCTAAATACCTAGTCATCATAGTAGCCAACGGAAGTTTATTTCTTTTTTGTCCACCTCAAAGGCAAAGCCTGTCTCATTTTTATATCCACCCTGGCACCTAAGACTGGGCCATGATACAGTGATGACTATAAACATTATGGCTAATATGTGTTGAGCACTTTCAGTGTTTCAACTTTATGTAAATTAATACTCAACATAACTTTTCTTGGTTGTTTTGGTATTACCATTATTCCCACTTTGCAGGGTACTGAGATTTAGAGAGGTTAAACAACTCAACCATGTTAAGAAGATGCTGGGATTACAAACGCAAGTCTATCTGATGCTAGATCGGACTGTGTGAGCCACTATCCTACATTGTCCTTATGGATGGTTGGGCTGTGGGTGTCCAGGCTGCAAGAATAGGTGACCATAAGTGCAAGCTCAGGCCAGAATTAGAGGGAAGGACAGTCAGGAGTTTTAGAGATGAGATGACTGTAAGAACTGATTCATAGATTTTATGAGAGGAGTTGCTTAAAAACTCCAACTTGAGGTCTTCTGACTTTCTCATTCCTTTAATTTGGAGTTTAGGCTTTTGCCTCCAGGAGTCAGGATTTTATCTGGCCCAATGAAATAAGTGTGAGAACATTATTTTCTAAATGATGATTTAGGATCTCGTCACCTTAATGTGCTGATTTTTTAAAACCAGAATTACCCTTAAAAAATACATTTGATAAAAGTCATTGGATTTAGGCTAGGTGAAGTGCCTCACACCTGTAATCCTAGCACTTTGGGAGGCTGAGGCGGGAGGATCACTTGAGGCCAGAAGTTGGAGACCAACCTGAGAAAGAGTGAGACTGTCTCTACAAAAAATAGAGAAATTAGCTGGGCATGGTGGTGCACATCTATAGTCCTATCTACTTGGGAGGCTGAGGCAGGAGGATCACTTGAGCCCAGGAGTTCGAGGTTGCAGTGAGCTATGATCATGCCACTGCACTCACGCCTGGGCAACAAAGTGAGACCCTGTCTCAAAAAAATAAAAAATAAATAAATAAATACAATTTTAAAGCATTGATTTAAACACTTTTCCAAATTGATTTTGAATAATTTAAATATTTCTCCTTCACTTTTCTATCCAAGACATAAAAATAAACAAATGTATAACCCTTGATAATCGCTCACCTTCATTGCCTTATTCTTTAATGGGCTGGGAACACATACCTATCTTTCTGCTGGGGCTCTTCCACCAGCATTTTATAGCTGAATGGGGAAGAGGGGTGGAGAAGGCTTGGTGGTACACACGGATCACTGAGGGGAATAGAAATAAAGGACATTGTCCAACTCCAAAGGTCAGAATACAAAACTGCTCATTCTCCCAAGAATTAAAGCAGCATAACATAGAAAACATCTTAACACAAGGAAAGGTGGCAATGGCTTCAAGACACTGTAATCCAGAAGCAAAGCTGACGATTTACCATATCACTCTGGTGGATCCATCACTACACCATCCGATACACGGGGTCACCAACTCTCAGGTTTCCAATTTTTTCCACTGAATAATAGATCCCAAAAAGTGGGGATGACTTGTATAATGGCTTCTCAGAAGGATCACACAGGCGGTAGCTAGAACAAGCAAAAGTTCACCATCAGGTACAAAAATTCATTATGGAGCACAAAAAACAATCTAAGTGCTCTCAATAGAATTCAAGTTTTCATTCCAGGTTATTTATAAATAAATAGCAAGCCTTTTCTATAATGTTGACAGAGAAGTCTGTGGACAATTAGTCCAACTGCAAATAATCCTAGTTTCTCTAGAAGTATTCTGAGAATCTAAATAATTTTTCTACAGCTTCAGTTTAAGGACAAAAAGAAAACATGTATATGCGTAAGTGTAAAAGAAGTACTTTGTCTCCATGGGTACTTTCAACTTCACAACTCATTGAAACGAATGCTCATGAAATCGCAAAATGGAACGTACCTGAAGTCTCCAAACCTTTAATGCATTTAAGTACTATTCTTTCAACCTCCTCCAAGTGTATAAACCCAAAGCTGAGGGTTCCTTGGCAAACAAAAATTAAGACAGAGATACAGTTGGCAGGTGGGTCTGGACTATTGAAAAAGTTAATTTTTTCCAATGACCTGTCTAAGAAAAAAAATTAACTTCACTGCATCTTAATCAAAAAACAAAATAGAATTGAAAATATAAGGTTTCATGAAATAACCTCTTCTCTGACAACTCATTATATTCATTTTTTCTAATATTTCATTATGCAATTTCAATCATTTTCATATTCCTTGATATAGATTCTAATAAAGGAATTTGAGTTGCAATAAACAGAGTTAAATAAAGTATTTAAGGTCTTAATTTGAAATAAATGTGCAATTATGAAAAATTGATACAAGAGATATTAAAATTTCAAAATATAGTATTATACAATTAAAAATTTATCAAAAGTACTGAAGGATCCATCCAGAAAAAAAGAGGAAGCAACAAGCACTCACTTACATTAATTGATAGACACAAACAATGAGAAGGCACAGTGGAAGTTGCTCTGGATAGAAAGGCCGTGTCCACCTTAAGGCATACCTACCACCTAACCACAGACAGTTCTGGGTGGAGATAATATTAAAAATACACTGGACACATTGGTGTTCTACCTCTTCAAGGTTTCCAGTGGCTCCTTCCTGTCCATGACTCCTGTGTCTGGGTCCACAGTGGTCAAAATGCACCTGTCATGCAATAACTAAGGGTTAGGCAATGGTTAAGAACCAAGACGCGCCACAGCCCAGAGGTCGAGTGCAGCAAGAATCCTTACCTGGGACAAGCCATTATCTTTTTCATCTCTGTGCTACCAATTAGGAGTTCATCCCAGGTATCCTAAGAGAAAAGGGAAAGTTATCTTTTAAATTAAGGCTTCATAAGTCTTTAAGTCAGTTTGTTCTTTGGCCGTACTATGAAACTAGCAAAAGAAAGCAGCACAAGAAGATACCAAGAAAATCTCCTAAAAGGACTCAGATGGAGGCAGCGTGTTGATGAGTTCAGGTCCACCTCTCAACCCACAGTCTTAAAACCCTGATTCTGTGAGCACTGTGAGAACAGACCTTCCACAGGACACAGTTTGGCATGAGAATAATACATCTACTAGAAAACCAATTTGTTGATAGACGATGAGAAATGTATAGCTTACAAGACAAGCCCACTCCTTCCTTTCAGTTAAGCTACAACAGAAGCCAAGTTAAAATCTGAACGTTCTTTGATGAGTGGGACATCGCCCAAGGGAAGTCAGTTAAGAATCATACATTCAATACTCCCTGACCTCCCCCTCGACCCCCAATTCCATTAAGCCGTCTCTTGGGGTACAAAGAACAAAGGACCCTCCCCTGCCCCTCCTAACCACTGGCCTGAGGCAGGGATGCAGGTTTTCATTCCCCAAAAGAGTGGGGTAAGTTTTAAAGAGACAGAAAACATTTTTACCCTTTTTCAGGCCATTCCCTCTGTTGGGGGGAGGCACACACTACAGGCCCCAGAAATCAACAGCAGCATCTATAATCAGATGCAAAGAATGTCTCTTGAAAAAATGGCTTCCTGATCTCAACCGGAGTAAGGGTTTTGGAGACCGTAAGTCTAACAGATTTGGTAAGAAATCAGTCTCTGAGTCAGGAAATGACTGCTCACCTGGTTGCTTCACCTGGGCAGGACTGAAATCTCTCTCTGCAGGAGGCAGAGCAGGGCAGGAGTAGGAACTAACACCAAAGTGTTTCCCTGTCTGCTGCTGATGACCAAGTCATGCTCTGGCCCTCTTTCAGCAGTAAACTAACTCCTCGCCACCCACACACCCAGGGCCTATATGAGTGATTTAACAAATGCACAAAAGGTTCTCCAGTACCTAACCGGGCCTTCAAAACTGAGAAATCTCCTACTGGGTATGACCACAGCTACACACTGAGGTTAGGAGGCTTCTGTGCATGCCCTTGAAGGAGCTCAAGAATTTTCACCCCAAAATACACCTCCTCGGTATAACTAGTATTTTGAATTAAAGGCTCTTAGAGGTCAACAGGCCTTGGAAGAGGCTTTCCTTCTGTCTGCATAAACCAGGCAGACCCATCAAAAAGAACAATTGACTTCCCTTCTCCTCCCTGTTATCTCAATATATTAAGGAAAGAAGATCAAGAAACAACCAGACCTGGCCCAAATCATTTTAAACATAGTAACTGTCTCTCAGGTTAATTTATAAGCTAATCTGTTTCCTCCATCCATTCAGTCTCCCAAGTATCTATTCATCTGTCCTAGCAACCATTTATTGCCCCTAAACAGAATTATCTATATTCCTCATCTCCCTTCCCCTCTAAAAGGAAGGTATATAAATTTCTGGACCCGTTGAGATATGGAGTAATCACTGTGTGATTCTCCCCATGAGCATGGTAAATAAATCTTTATCTTATCAATATGCCTTAATTGTGAGTTGATCTTTCAGTGAACTTTCTCGGGTGAAGGGGACATTTCAGGGACACACATTGTGTAATGAATGGAATCTGCATCTCCTAGCCAGGACTTAGTAAAACAACCTCCGAGGCAACCATAGCATGTGGCTAACCTCCTGGCAGAGTATGAGCTCCGATGCAGTGTGACCGAGCTCCCTTTTGGGGAAGTCTAGGTGATGGGGAGCCCTGGCATGACCTCAGCCAAAAAGGCTGGATGC
Source organism: Avahi laniger (assembly GCA_963575035.1). Taxonomy (NCBI): domain Eukaryota; kingdom Metazoa; phylum Chordata; class Mammalia; order Primates; family Indriidae; genus Avahi; species Avahi laniger. The sequence goes on from CAUYSK010105984.1 coordinate 6,992, forward strand.
GTTGCGCCACACAAGGGCACTACAACCACAGGAATGGGAGCCAGTCTGCCAGCTCTTTGGTGACACGACCCACGGCTCTCCAAGTATCTTCCATCCAACTTCTTTTTACAAGCGCTGATAAATTTAAACTTTCAAAGCCACATATCAGTGGAAATTTTGCAACGTGGTTCTAATAGAAAGCAGGGAAGTCTGAAAAGTTCAGTTAGATTTCCTAGCTCAATGAGACAGATTGATGTCATCTGCTCTCACGCTTAGATAACCACAGGACCCAGTTTAGAATAGCAAATTCTCTGGATTCCTAAGAATTGTCCACAGCACCTCCAAATGCCAGGTCTAATTACTTCCCAAAATATTAATTATTACATATAATGAAGCCACTCATCCTAATCTGATCATTGTCAGCATTTTGGTGTAAAGCATTATTTGCAGTAAAAAATGCTATGCTAATTAAGCTTATTAGAGGAAAATAACAAGTTTTAAATTATTGAAAAAATGAATTTAAATTAATATTGTATGAAATTAAATTTTCCATCATATTCTACTAGACATGCACAACTTGTGAAATACATTATCCAGCAAGATTCCAGTCTTCTCTAAAAACGAAGAGCCCGAAAGGTTCAGCGCGCCCCCTGCCGGTGAGCAGCCTGTCTGCATGCTGACAAAATCCAGGCTCCTGTGACATTGATTTAGAGTGAAGGAATAAAAACCACAGCGTTTTCCAGATGGAGGAGGTAAGGAAAGGAAGAGAAAACCACAAGGAGAAGGGGAAGTACTATACATAATGGGCTCGGCTTTGTGGAAAGAATCCTTACACATCTTGTGAGTACTAAATTAAGACTATATGATTTTCCATCACAAGCAGCACCCAGAGAAGGAAGTGAGATAAGGGTGAGAGAGCGTGGTGGAACCATAGGATGGCACGGAGCGGGGTGTCCGTCGGCGTGAAACCTTCACAAGAATCCACGTAGGCATTTGCCAAGTAAAAGTTAAGTGTATGAAACTTAAAGCAGAACTAGCTCAGGCGTTTCTCCCTCGCTGTGTCTGTGCACGCGGCCGCGCCCATATCCGCACACCGCGAGGGGGCAGGCGTCCACGTGGAGGGAATATACGGATCCACACGGATGGGCATTTTACGTATACGGACACACACACACACGCACGTGCAGAGAGAGGGCACGTCAGGCGCGCATGGGGGCCAAAGCTCGCTCCCAGACACCAGCTGACCACGGGAGCACGAGGCACCGAGGGCGAGACCGAGAGGCGGACGGCGGGAGCCTGGCCCGAGACAAAGGGTCTGCACTAGCCCGCCGGCTGCCGGTCGAGGTCTCTCTTGTGCCATTAACTTTATTCCAGGCTTTTAAGATTGCACATAAGCGATCCTGTCCCATTGACCTGACCTCTGACCAGAAATTCTAGTTGTCAGACAATATAATAATTTAAGGTTTCGTCCAACAGCCACTTTTTCTCATATTCCAGCATGTGTGTTGGGTTATAGTAAGCCCTGGCCTGAGGCAGGGATGCAGGTTTTAATTTCTAAAAGAGTGGGGGAGGCTTTAAAAAGACAGAAAACATTTTTATCTTTTTTTTAGGCCATTCCCTCTGTTACACTCCAACATCAGCTGTGTGCCCAACAATTTAATCCAATTATAAGACTATCAGAAGTTATCGCAGACCGCAGAGTTAGTGGCTCATTGCTCCAAGACTGCCCCCATTTCAGAGGCCAATCAAGTCCACACCACCCGCACTTCTCACCAATCGCCTATAAATCGGAGGTTCCCACAGCCCCCTCCTCACATATGACAATTTGCTGAAATGACTCCCAGAGCTCAGGACACTGTTTTGCTGTTGCTGGTTTACTATAAAGAATAAAACTCAGGAGCAGCCAAAAGGAAGAGGTGCACAAGGTTAAGTATGGTGGCGGGAGGTCCTTGAATTCCATGCCCTCTCTGGGTACCTCACCATCCCAACACCTCGATGTGTTCACCAACCGGGAAACTCTCCAAATCCCATTTTTTAGGGAGTTTTATGGAGGTTTCATTTCATAGGAATGATTGATTAAATCATTGGTCATTGGCGACGGGATTCAACCTCCAGCCCCTTTCTCTTCCCCAGAGATCAGGGGGTGGGTGGGGCTGACCATCCCAACCCTCCAATCTTGGCTTAGTCTTTCTGAGGACCAGTTCCCATTTTAAAGCTGTCTAGGGACATCCTCCTTCTCTGAGGCGGATCGCCGCATTAGCATAAACTCTGTTATAATTGGAAGGGGCTTGTTATGAATAAAAAAAGATACTCCTCTGACCCTAATCACTCACGAAATTCCAAGGGCTTAGGAGCTGTGTGCCAAGAACCAGGGACAAACATATATATTTCCCATTATGCCACAAAGTTAAGCTATTTCAAACCAAAAGTTGTTTTTCTATTCTTGAGATATTCAAGCAAATGAATATTCCTTAATGTTCTATTCCAAAATTTAATCACTTTCCCTATAAAGAAAGACCATGGCATTCTTTCTACAATTGGATCCAGTTTATATCAAGCAAGTCTTCAGCACACGCTGTACCCCACCGTCCACTCCCCGCCACACACACATACACACACACACACACACACACACACACACAGCCTGCTCAGAGTGTTCACTTCTCCTGGGATCCCGTAACTGTGATCACCTTGTGTCACCTTATCTCACCCTCTATCTCCTGATGGCTTAATCCCGCCTGGTCCTAAGACCCTTGCAGACAGACACGGTGAGGTCATCTCTGTAATCTTAGCATCTGTCTCAGAGATTGGCACCCAGTAAACCCTCAATAAACATTTCTTGCAAACTTGGATCTATGGCAATGGTATGAACTTGCAGGAAATAAGTTTTCTCTCCTGAAGTAAAACTATTTCGTCACCAAATTTCCTTCATAGACTAAGACAGGATGCCATACACTAAGAATTACCAATTTAAATGTGACATTACTTTTCACTTATCAAATTAGTACAGATTGTAGATTTTAATCTTTAAAATATTATAACAGTGCTGACAAGAATACAATGAAAAGGGCACATATACAATCAGCTTGTGGAAATATAAATTGGTACAAGGTCTCTGGAAAGCAATTTGGCAATATATATGGAGAGCCTTTAAAATGGTGACTTAGCATGTCCTAAGAATAAATTTTAGAAATGTAGATAAAGACTGTTTTACAAAGCTGTTCATTATTTGTGTAAGAGAAAATGAAAAACAATCTAAATTCTCAATAAGGAAATGGTTAAATAAGTTATTACAGAGTCATATGATGAACTAATTTGGAACCATTAAGACCATGCTAGTGAAGAATTTGTAAGGACAGAAGATGTTGGTCATATGCCATTAAGTGAAAATGATGGAATTTAATACTATCTATACAATATCATATAAACAAATATTGGAAACACACCAAAATGTTATCACAGGCTACCTTTTGATAGTAGGATGGGGAGGAATTTTTATTCCTTTGTTTTTAAAAATTGTAGTTTTCAAACTGCACAAAGAGGATGTGCTACTTTTTTTTTTATTTCAGCATATTATGAGGGTACAGATGTTTAGGTTACGTATGTTGCCCTTGCCCTCCCTGCCCCCCCGAGTCAGAGCTTCAAGCTTGTCCATCCCCCAGGTGGTGTGCATCGCACTCCTTATGTGTGTATATACCCTTTCCCTCCTCCCCCCTCCCACCTGCCCGACGCCCGATAAATGTTATTCTTATGTGTGCACTTAGGTGCTGATCAGTGAAACCAATTTGCTGGTGAGTACATGTGGTGCTTATTTTTCCATTCTTGGGATACTTCACTTAGTAGAATGGGTTCCAGCTCTATCCAGGAAAATACAAGAGGGGCTAGATCACCATTGTTTCTTAAAGCTGAATAGTACTC
>CAUYSK010105985.1:0-24674 GCA_963575035.1 Avahi laniger
CTGGGCTCAAGCGATCCTCCTGCCTCAGCCTCCCGAGTACCTGGGACTACAGGCATGTGCCACCATGCCCGGCTAATTTTTTCTATATATTTTTAGTTGTCCAGCTAATATCTTTCTATTTTTAGTAGAGACGGGATCTCGCTCTTGCTCAGGCTGGTCTCAAACTCCTGACCTCAAGTGATCTGTCGTGGCCAGTTTCTAGGGACGAGGAATGAACACAGAGACAAAGAGACACAGACACACAAAGACGGTACAAGCCTGCAGCAACTTCTTGCTGTAGTTTATTTATAACACAGCCTGTTTCGCAACTGTCCCACCGTAATTTCTTTGTTCCCACACTGTCCCGACTGAACATGTCCCTGTTCCTTGTTGTTTCATCTCTGGCGAGCAGATGTTTGCATGTAAACTCCCTAGCCCCTCCTGTTTGCAGGGTTAGGGTGCCCTGGCTTGTTTCTAAGGCCACAGGCATGTTCTTGAGAAAAACAACAAGGAAACATTCCCAGACAAAGTGTCCTCTACATGATCCTCCTGCCTCAGCCTCCCAGAGTGCTAGGATTACAGGCATGAGCCACCACGCCCGGCCAAACCTTTTTTTCTTTATAGACTATTCAGCCTCAGGTGTTCCTTTATAGCAACAGTAAATGGACTAATGGACATTTTGTCATTTTTGCTTTGTTTTAAATAAAATAAATCAAATGTTACAGGTAAAATTGAACCATTCTTTGTCTGCATCCCAAATTCTATTTCACTCCCTCTATCCACAAGACATATACTCTCCAAAAACAACCAGCATCCTGAGTTTAGTGAGCATCCTTCCATTCCTTTTCTATTATAATACATTTATATGCATATACATGTATATGGCATGCTTTTGTTTTAAACATTGACATAAATGTTATATACTAGATATCATTCTGAAACTTGCTTTTCTCACAAAAAGTTATAAGAAATATTTTGTTCTATGATGTATTAACTGTTTTATGATTTTCTGTCGTTTGGAAAAAATACATTATTCATTTTCTACTTGATGGTCATTTAGGAAATTTTCATTTTTTTAATAAAATAAACAGTGTTTCACTCTACTTGGACGTAAGCTCTACAAGAATAGGGATTTTTGTCTGCTTTGTTCAATGACATAACCCGAGCAGTGCCAGGTATATGGCAGGCATTTGATAAATATGTATTCAATAAATTACATAATTATTGTACAGGCTAATATTATTGTACATGACTTCTTGAGTTCATGTGTGAATGCTTCTCTCTGGAATATACACAGACACAATGCAATACCTATTCATACTTGCTGAGGGTAGAAGGATAGGTTGTATCCAATTTGACTTTCATTAGGTGCTGATGCCTAATTACTCTCTATAGAGGCTATACCAATTTACACTCCTACCAGTATTCCCTATGCCTTGTGTTCTTACCAGCCTGTGGTATTATCAGAATTTTTCATTTTTGCAATTCTGATGAATTATAAATAGTGTCTTATTAAGGTTTTAATTTGCATTTGTTTGATTAGTGTTTTGTAGAACATATTTTCTTTGTTTTTACTATTTTGTTTGATTTTAAATTTTATTTTAATAGATTTAGGGCATACAAGTGGTTTTTTGTTATATAGATGAATTGTGTAGTGGAGAAGTTTAGGCTTTTATTGTACCTATCACCTGAATAGTGTACATTGTACCCAGGAGATAATTTTTTATTCTGTACTTCCCTCCTACCCTCCCCCTTCTTATTGTCCAATGCCCATTATGTCATTCTGTATGACCAAGTAGAGCATATTTTCATGTCTATTAGCCAATTGAATTTTCTATTCTGTTTTCATGATTATTAATCACTGAAATCCTAAGGGCCGAAGACTTTTCATTCCCACTTTTCATTCCTCTTTCCATGCCTCATGGCATTTCTTCAGGCACATTCGTTGTTTATTAAGGTGATATCATGGCATCCCCTGCGTGTGCTTTTTACCCCCCTAACCTATTTTGAATCACTGATTATTACTATGATAAAGCTGGCATCTAAACAGCATTAGATATGATTTATATTAGCACACTTTGAAAACTTAAAATAGAAGCTCAGGTTATCATTAGAATGGGACTTCAAGTTTTCAGCTAAAGGAATTATTAGAAGAACTCTGAATACAGCCATTATAATGAAACTGTAGAGTTTTCTCATGAGGTCTGAATGAAGTAATTCAAAAATGATCAAGGATAAAAATTTTCAGACGTAGGTGCAAGTGGGTGATATCCTCCAATACTGAGACCTACCTTGGGAGATAAGGGTATGACAAAGCCTATAAGCCTAAAAGTGTGGTCCTCAGTCTTGAGCAGCTGCCACAGACCCTTAGGTTGTTTTCTCAACTGGACCACCCTTTAGAAAAATTGTGAGACAGGCAACTCTTACTTTCTACTGATATACTTCTATTTTCAGGGGCCCTTCTCCCTTCAGGCACCTAATGCCCTTATATTGCTCCAAATCTGTCCTAATAGAGAAAAGATGTGATCAACTTAATCACACTGATACAGATATAGGCAGATATACTGATCCATTCACTTTTTGTGTATTCATTCATTTGACAAATATGTATTAAGTAGTTACCATACGCAAGGCACTGTGATATACTCAATGTGGTGCTCTCCCACAAAGGAACCTACCCATATCTGCCTATTAAAATCTTATTCATACTTTGAAGTTATCTGAAACACTTTCCTAATCCTGCCAACTACAAGTTTCTTCTGAGCACCCAAACACGTCTCTTTTCTTTAATTTAATATTATTGGCGGCCTCTCTTTATTTCCCTGCAAGATTCCAGCACAGGGAACATCATGAGAAAAGTCACAGCACCAGACATATGTATTGGATAGTTGTGGGAAGATAAAGAGACCATTTGGGCTAGAGCAGAGGCTTTTTGGTAAGGAAGAAAGAAAAATATTCTCAAGAGATTTGGGTCAATACCCCTACCAGATCTTTGAACAAAACTTCAAAAATCAGCAGTTTTCTAGTAATCAAAGTTGAATAGGTTATAGGTGTTTTTCCAGGTAGCGGGCATGGGAATAGGGAATGACAAAGACATGTAGTTCAAAAACAAATGTGGGGCCAGGCACGGTGGCTCACGCCTGTAATCGTAGCACTCTGGGGGGCCGAGGCAGGTGGATCACTCAAAGTTAGGAGTTTGAGACCAGCTTGAACAAAAGCGAGATCCCCTCTCCACTAAAAAAAAAAAAAAAAAAATAGAAGGAAATGATCTGGACAACTAAAAATATATATAGAGAGAAAAACTTAGCCGGGCATGGTGGCACATGCCTGTAGTCCCAGCTACTAGGGAGGCTGAGGCAGGAGTATTGCTTGAGCCCAGGAGTTTGAGATTGCTGTGAGCTAGGCTGACGCCATGGCACTCTAGCCCAGGCAACAGAGCTGGACTCTTGTCTCAAAAAAAAAAAATGTGGCCTATTTGAGGAAGAGCAAATAATCCTGTTTGGCTGGAAAGAAAGGTACACATGTAAGAGAATAATAGAAAATGATTTGAGGGAATAGGTGGAAATTCTATTGTGGAGGGCTTTGAAAACCTGGCTGGGGAGTTTGGGGCTAACTTGGGTAGAATCATATGGGGGCATAGAAAAGAATTTATTCTTTTAATTCTTTTTGACCTAAGGCATAAACAGTATCTGTGGCAATGCAGTAGGATTTGAGTAGTAGCAGTGTGAAGTAAACAGGAATTAAAAACTGTGATCTTGATGTCATTAAACACATATCAACACTAGGTCTAGGGAACACTCCTTGTAGCTTAAACAAGGTGGTTTTATGACAAATAAGAGGAAGTACTTATTTATATAGCAGAAAGTATGTATATATAAACTATTATTGCAAGGGGGTATACAAAGAAAAAGAAAATAGGGATTCATGAGTGATAGGTCCACAATGGAGAGCCAATTCTGAGACAGACGGCTACCTTATTTTCCTTCAAAATCCATGACATCATCAGGTAGATCCAGAGCTGGAAGAATGGGCTATAAGAAGACCTTGAGACAAGCAAGGGGTAAGAGTGTCTGGAAGCAGATGAAGAGTAAAGATTCTTGTCAACCAGGATCAGAGATCAAGGAGTAGATAGTTACCATATATCACATACAGGATAGCATCCAGAATTAAAATGTCACTAGAAGAGCAAGTAACTGGAATCAAGAGAAAGCAAAGGAGCCCATTAAAATACAGCAAGTCCCAACAATAACAATAGAATTAGTCAGAAGTATTGAGGAAGGCAGCTCATAGAGCTATACCTAGGAGGAGTCTTGAAACAAATAATATTGTAATTCTCCTCCTTCCTAGGCCAGAACATGATTAGGCATATTTTAAAACTTTTGGAAATGTGAATAAATCACAAAGGGCAATATACTCTTGAAAGAAGTGTAGAGAAGAAAGGAGGGCTAAGTCTCAAATATTCGTTTGTCGTGAGGCAAAGATAATTGAACTACTTTTTTCTCCCTCAAAGACTGTCTTTCTGAGTTAATGGCCATCTTCCAGCAATGTTTCTAATATATATTAAGAAAGAATGTGCTACAGAAGATGAGATCTAGTAAAGGAAAGCCAAAGAGAGATCTCTAGCACTGTCCAAAAGAGAGAAAATCCAAATCAGTCTTCACTCAAGTGCCTGGTCCTCTTGTCAGTCCTATTCCTACAGTAGCAATGGAGCTAAACATTTCCACTTAGATGCTACAAGCCATTACAATCATCCAGCTAATTACTTTTACTTTGTTCTATGTTGAAATACCACCTTATCAAACAGGCCTTTTAAAACCATGTACCTAAAATAACAACCCTTCAAAAGAATATTCTCTATTGCCTTGTTCTACTTAATTTTTTTTTATTTTTTTTTATTTCAGGAAATTATGGAGTACAAATATTTCGGTTACATGTTATGACTTTACCACATCCCAACCATGATTTTAGACATGCCCTTCCCACCTGCAATGCTCACCGCATCCATTAGTTGTGAGTTTACCCACCCCCAAACCTCCTACCCCCAAAGAATATTACTACTGCGTGAGCACCTTAGTGTTGACCAGTCAGTGCCAGTTTGATGGAGAGTACATGTGGTGCCTATTCTTCCATTCTTGTAATACCTCACTTTGGAGGATGGGCTCAAGCTCTATCCAGGAAATTATTAGAGGTGCTAGATCATCATTGTTTTTTATAATTGAGTAGTATTCCATTGTATACATATACCATATTTTATTAATCCACTCATGGATTGGCGGGCATTTGGGTTGTTCCCACATCCTTGCTGTAGTGAATTGTGCTGCCATAAACATTCGAGTGCAGATGTTTTTATTACAGAATGACTTTTGTTCCTTTGGGTAGATGCCTAATAGTGGTATTGCTGGATCAAATGGTAGTTCTACTTGTAGCTCTTTGAGATGTCTCCAAATTCTTTTCCACAGAGGTTGCACTAATTTGCAGTCCCACCAGCAGTGTAAGAGTGTTCCTATCTCTCCACATCCTCGCCAGCATTTGTTGATTTGGGATTTTTTTGATAAAGACCAATCTTACTGGAGTTAGGTGATATCTCATTGTGGTTTTGATTTGCATTTCCCTAGTGACCAGAGATGTTGAACATTTTTTCATATGTTTGCTGGCCATTATTCTGTCTTCTTTTGAAAAGTTTCTGTTCATATCCTTCGCCCATTTATTGATGGGTTGTTTGATTTTTTCTTGTTGATTTTTTTTTTAGTTCTAAATAGATTCTTGTTATCAGCCCTTTATCGGATGTGTAGAGAGAAAATATTTTTTCCCATTCTGTAGGTTGTCTATTCGCTCTAATGATAGTTTCCTTGGCTGTACAAAGCTTTTTAATTTGATCAGGTCCCATTTATTTATTTTTGTAGCTGCTGTGATTGCTTTGGGGATATTCTTCATAAATTCTTTGCCTAGGCCAATGTCTGAAAGAGTCTTCCTTACATTTTCTTCTAGGATTCTTAAGGTTTCATGCCTTAGGTTCAAGTCTGTTATCCATCTAGAATTGATTTTTGTAAGAGGTGAGAGGTGGGGATCCAGTTTCAATCTTCTGCATGTAGCTATCCAGTTTTCCCAGCACCATTTATTGAAAAGGGATTCTTTTCCCCAATCTATATTTTCGTCTGCTTTGTCACAGATTAGATAACAATATGCAGATAGTTTCACGTCTGGATTCTCAGCCCTGTTCCAAAGGTCTGTGTCTCTATTCTTGTGCCAGTACCATGCTGTTTTAGTTACTATAGCCTTGTAATACAGCTTGAAGTCTGGTAGACTGATACCTCACAGTTTGTTATTTTTCTTCATAGCACTCTTCATCATCATTTGCTTACTATCTCCAATTGATAGAACATAAATTCTGTTGTGGAGCAAGGATTTGTCTCTTTTGTTTACTATTATACCTAAAGCACCTTGAGTGCTTGGAACATCAAAGATGCTTAATATATATCCTTTGAGGGAATGTATGTATGTACGTATATATGGATTGATGGATGGATGGATAAATGAATGATATAATGAGCAAGAGGAAAGAGTGAAATTGTCTAACAGTTCTTATAATCAGTGGCAGAATAGAGAATAGAAGGTCTATGGGCAAACTTGTAGTAGTAATTATCATGTCCCAACACTCTAATCAGCAGAACTTATTCTTCTTTCTACCAGAATACACTTAAAAGATGAGCAGCATATCTCATAAGCAGCACTCAGTTCCCTAACTGTGATTCCACCCCTTTTTCATCTGCTCAAGAAAGTACATCAAAATACAAGAGAGGGAGGCAAGCAAAGGAAGCAATCAACAGAATGAAAAGATAGCCTATGGAATAGAAGGAAAAATTTGCAAACCATATATCTGATAAGGAGTTAATATCCAGAAAAAATATATATATACACATAGATATATATATAGATAGATAGATAGATAGATATCTCCTATAGCTCAACAACAGCAAAATAATCCATTTAAAAATGGACAAAGAACTTAAATATATATTTCACCAAAGATGATATAGAAATGGCCAACAAACATATGAAAAGATGATCCACATCATTAATCATCAGGTAAATGCAAATCATAGTATAACAACTATCAAAAAACTGGAATATAACAAGTGTTGGCAAGAATGTGGAAAAATTTGAACACTTACACTGTTGGTGGGAATGTGAATATTGAAAATAGTGAGGAGGTTCTTCAAGAAAACAAAAGACAAAAAAACAAAAATAAAAACCCACCATATGATCCAGCATTCCCACTTCTGGATAAATAGCCAAAAGAATTGAAAAAAGGATCTCAAAGAGATATGTACACACCCATGTTCCTTGCAGCATTATCCACAATAGCCAGGAGGTAGAAACAACCCAAATATCCATCTACAGATGGATGGATAAAGAAAATTGTGGTATATACATACAATGCAATATTATTCCACCATAATAGGAAGTACTATAATATGATACAACATATTAATAGATGAAACTTGAAGACATTGTGCCATGTGAAATAAGCTAGTCATGAAAAGAAAAATACTGCATTCTTTCATATATATGAGGTATGGAAAGTAGTCAACCTCTTAGAAACAGAAAGTAGGACAATGTTTACCCAGGGCTGGAGGGAGAGGCAAATGGAGTGCTGCTATTCAATAGACACAGAATTTCAGTTTTGTGAGTTGAAAAAGTTTTAGAGATCTGTTGCACAATGATGTTTGTATAGCTGACACTACTGTACCATACATTAAAAAATGCTTGAAATGGTAAATTTTATATTATGTGTTTTTACCATAATAAAAAATAAATACAAGTGAGGGAAGGGATGTTATTAAAGGAGCAGTCTTGAATCTGCTGTAAATTAGTTCTTAAGCAAATCATTCCCAAACTTTAAGATTTAGCTATGTTTAGTAATAAGTGATTGGAGTCAATGTGTCACAATTGTTTCCAGCACCAGTTTGATCAGATGAAAATTACATAGACTATCCTAAAATTAGAGACTGATCATCACAAGAGAATAAGAGGACATTGAGCATGCCTATCTTCTGCTTTTTATTAAACCTGTTTTAGTACATACTGGTTTGGAATCACAGGTAGTATTTGGCACTGCCTAATTTAGTTTGGCCAGCAAGTTTCTTTCACAAGTTGAAATCCCTAGTGAAACTGAATGTCAGACATTGTAATAAAACCTGTCTTTACCAGGAACTTTAGATGAGAACTTTTATTTTATTTGCCTCCCTAAGACTCATGACATTTTATATTGAGTTTTATATGTGTTTAAAAAATACTTTTTAATATATTTTGAACTTGGATGTTTAGCTTCTTGGAAGCACTTCTTTCAGTTTTCCTAGATTAAAAAGAAAAACCTGTTCTAGGCAAGATTTCAATGTTTTTTTCTATCTATCAGCAATTTTCTATAAAAAAATTGTATTATACAATGATAATAAATCATTCTCTATTTTCTTAATCTGATTTAGCAGAAGTGCCATTACAGTTCATAGTGACTATGCATCTTTGAAAATGTACATAAGACTGGCTAAGAATTCTGGAGATCTAGCATACTCAGGACACACCAGCCCAACACTTCCCTAACTCCCTCTTTCCTGTAGCAGTACAGCAGATATGTGGTAATCATTGAGATTTACTATACCCTAAGTATTATGGGCTGAGTTGCTGTTTTGATTCATGCCTAAAGTGATCCCTGAACCCAGACTGCATTTGAACATAGATGCAAACAAATGGAGGGACATTCAAGCAGTAACTAGTCATTTCCACATTTGCTTAACAGGTTTCAATGAGCCACCCATTTCTGCCTGCTATATTACAAGTTGGCCTATCTAAGGCTAATTTGAAACTTAGTGTAGAAAGTATGAGGCCCTTTGTGTCTAAGAAATCCATTTTGATTCCCATAGCAGTAGCAGCTCTAAAATGAGGAAAAATCATTTTCTGAATTGGATCTTGTTAAAATCTCATTGCATCGAGAAATACATAGGCCTTCACTTGAGATAGAAGCTGTGACTGTGTTGTACAATATGATGTCCCTCATTTGGTGTGCAGGTTCTACAAGCATTGAGAGGCAATGCAGTGTAGTAATTAAGAGCACAGTACTGTGTACTTATGGAGACTAGAGCCACTTCTTACATGTATGACCTTGGGAAATGTACATGACCTCTATGAGCCACACTGTTTCCTCTGTGTATAAGAAAGGAAGTGATAATAATATCTACCTGGTAACATTCTTGTGAAGATTTCAAATGAAATATGCAAGGTGCCACAAATAGTATCTAACACATAGCAGAAGCTCAATAAATGGCAGCCATAAACCCTCTTGAAATAGCAATGTGGCAAACATTTTGGGAAGGAAACTAGAGTGGGAAGAAATAGCCTTACTTGCTTATACTTGGTCAAATATTTTTATTGTGGTTTCAAATTAAAATTATTTACTGAGATAACTCTGGCCATTAGAATGAAATCACTTTTAGTAGTCAATTAAGGAAAAAATGTATTTTTCTCTTTAGGCCAATACAAGCTCTGTAAAATAAACTATATTTTAGATCAATGGATTACTTAGCAGCACTGATTTATTTAAAGTTTAATCCAAATGAATTAACATCTGAACTGTCCACATAACACACTATTAGAAAAAATACCCATGAAACAATAAGATGGAGCTATTTTCTATCTTGTAACATGTTTAATATTGATATTTTCATATATTCCATCTACTTTCCTTGCATCAGTTTTAACTCTCTCTTGAAAGGAATTAGAGTGGGCCATCTAGAACAGGTCTACTGGAGCACCAGCTTAGGGAGATGCTACGAGGTCTTCAGTACCAAAAGGCTCAAGTCATATCAGGGTATCTTCCTTGAGATTGCTAGGGGTAGAAAAAACCATAGGGTGAATATGAACCAGAGTTCCTCAGGAGCTCTGAGACTGATTCAGAGACATTCAAGGTTGTTAAATTCAAAGGACTGAGAACTAGATAAAATGCCTAGGATCAATATCCAGGAAAATATGGGAACAAAATAGGAGGTAATATATGAGTGAACTGAAAAAAAAATTAGCCATTATTGTGAAAACAAAAAGCCCACAAACCTATTTGAGATGGGCACTTGGTGAAATTTTCTGATTTCTAGGCAAAAGATTGAAATAGATGCCTTCTGAGAAATTTCCACTCTAAGACCATAGACGGGCTTTGGCCAGGATGCTCACCTAGCCATACAGTTAGCTCAACTGGTTAGAGTGGGATTAATATCAGATTTGATCCTTGCCCAACTAGAAAATGATTTTCTAAAGTTGTTGATATTAATTGAGCACATGTTATATGACAGGAAAATGATGTACATTATACCATTTGATCCTTACAACACCCTATGGAATAGTCCTATTATTACCAGCATTTTAAAGATAAGGAAACTAAGAATCAGAGAAGTTAAATAAATTTCCCTTAGGTCAACTGGTGGTAAGTAAAGAGTAAGGATTTGAGCCCTTCTGTCTTATTTCAAAGGCCATGTTTTTAGTTATTACATATCATTAGTTTCCCTTTGATTCACAGATTACAAGTATAATCCATGGTGAGCTGTCATATAAATATGTAGCATTAGCCATAACAGGATCTGAATGTGGGTGGCCCAGAGCAAATCCATCACCACCCAAGGGAAAAAACACAACAATTAAGGCCTGATCCTGATGATGACCTTCTTGTTGGGCACATGTCCTTTGAGCTGCCAAATTTCACAACAGAATGCCAACACTAAATTGTCATTTAAAGATCTATTTAATTGATAACTTGGAATAGCTACCACCCAATATCTATTAAAAGCTCAGTGGAGAAAAAATATTTATGGAAGTTTATATGGGTTTTTTTTATAAAGGCATTGTTTCTTGTTATGTTTTTTTTTTTAAATTACTTAGAGTCCTTTTTAAGAGGAGGTTAGAGAGATATTTCTCCTGGTCTAACTATGAGGAATAGTGGCATTTTTCCAGGGAACATTAGTTAAATGTTGCTTTTTTATTCTTGTTTTATTGCAAGTGGGTGGCAGTGGGGCACTGTGAACCAAGTACCTCAGTGGCTGACTACATATTAAAACTACCTGGGAAGATTTTTTTTAATACTGATGCTTGGACTCCATTCCTGATATAGTCTCTCTAATTTGAGCAAGAGAATCAACATTGTAGGTCTCCCCATTGATTCGGACGCATAACCAGAGTTGACAACAGCTGATACAGCTGATCAAGTGTAGATTTTCCTTCTATGCAAAAATGATTAGAAAGCTTAGGGTCAAAGTTATCTGTAAGAACTCTGAGGCATGCATTATTTTTATTAAATTTACTCCTGGCTCTATTTTATATTCCCACCCTTGCTTTCTCCCTGGTAGCATCTCAACAACAAAGTAGAATTTGTTATATGTCAATATTTTATGTTTCATTGTAAACTACATTTTTTGGAACACACTAATGTATACCATCAAAATATTGTATTGAAAAATAATGATGCTATCAAATTATAAATATAGTTTAAGGAAGCTATTTCTATCATGTTCACTCTCGTTTTTGCAAAATTTTAAGGATGCAAAGTTCTACTCTTCCCCTTTGCACTATTGATGTCCAGGTAATGAAAGTCTAAATCTAGATATCACTGACTCTGTTCACTCGATTCATTTTTCTGTTTTCCGATAACACATAAAGAGTCATATAGATTATTCAAATGGAATGATGGTGTATTAGACTAAATACTGGATTCAAGAAATAAAATTTTGGCTCTCTGCTAACTGAACTGCCTCTGCTAACTGCATAATTCTGTGATCTTTAACAAGTCAATTAACATCTCTGGACTTCCGCTTTTTACCTTAAGAAAAAAACTATTAATGGAAAGTAGTGAGAATTGGATTAAGTTCTTTTCCCTCTACCACCTCTGAAATCTATGGGTATCAGATCCGATTTTGCCATTTTGGATTTGTAAGCTTTTTCCCCTTAAATTACAATTAGTAGGATTAGAACATCTATAATGACAACTTTATAGCCTCTAGTCTTGTCACACACGTACATGGTTACATTTTTTAAAATCTTGTTAAAATTCAAAGCAAGCGTTTCTCGAATTGACTCAATGAATCAGAAGAAAATTTCATATGAAAATAAAGTGTATCAGAGAAGTGAAAAGGTAAAAAGGGGACACGAGGAAGCAGCCAATACCTCCTAGGGCTGGGGGAACTATTAAGCCAGGGGATTCCTTCATGAAAAAAGCTCTTCAATAGTAATTTGGACGGACAAGACCTGGTCAGATAGTGGGATAGGATGATTAATTGAATTAAATACATCTTTTAGTCTCCACCTCCATTGCTACCACCTGGTCAAAGTCACTATCATTTATTGCCTAAACTAAAAGAGTAGTCTTCTACCTAGCATCCCTCTTTGCACATTTTCCCACAAACAAGTCATCCTCTATTCATGATCCAAAATTATCCTTTTTAAAATAAAAAATCGGATCATGCTGCTTTGTTGCCTGAAACCCTTGAAATGGCTTCCCTCTGCGCTTGGGAAAACAAATCAAATTCTTCCATGGCCGTATTCATGCCTATCTCTCTGACCTAATTTCACAGTGTTCTCCCTTGATCTCTGCGTTCCAACCATAATGATATTTTTTCAGCTCCTCATACTTGCTATGATTCGTTCTGTTACAGGAGCTTTGCACATACTGTCCCAAGTTTATGCACTAAATTCCCTCAATTTCTTTTATCTAGGTAACACTTAGCCTTTAGATCTTAAGTCAAATGTCAGTTCCTCAGGGAAGCCTTCTCAAATTAGGCCAGTTTTCTCTCCTACATACTTTCAAGACAGCAAAGCACTCTTTCTTCACAGTGTGCACCACTGTTTATAACCATACACTTGTTTGACTAAATCTGTCTCTCCCATTAAATTGCAAACTCCTTGAGGGCCGAACCTTACCCACCTTGTTCACTATTATATGTCCTGCATGAAGCATATAGCAAACAATCAACATGCATTTTTTTCTTTTTTGAGACAGAGTCTCACTCTGTTGCCCAGGCTAGAGTGCCGTGGCGTCAGCCTAGCTCACAGCAACCTCAAACTCCTGGGCTCCAGCGATCCTCCTGCCTCAGCTTTCCAAGTAGCTGGGACTACAGGCATGCGCCACCATGCCCAGCTAATTTTTTCTATATATTTTTAGTTGTCTGATTAATTTCTTTCTATTTTTAGTAGAGACAGGGTCTCGCTCTTGCTCAGGCTGGTTTCAAACTCCTGAGCTCAAACAATCCGCCCGCCTCGGCTTCCCAGAGTGCTAGGATTACAGGCGTGAGCCACCACGCCTGGCCAACACATATTTTTTGAATGAATAAATTAATGGATTACTTTAAGGACAAGGGCTGAGTCTTATCATTCTCCCATTCTCAGTGCAGTACCTTACACTTAATAGGTACTCCATAAATGTTTGTTAGAATATCAATGGGCCTTGAAACAAGAAGTAGTTGGATGATTTTTCTATTTATCCAATTGTCAGGGGTCACAATAAATGTGGGTCTTGAAGCCTCTTCATTTATTTGGTGTGGGGATGAGCAGATGATTGCTCAGCAGAGCAGGTCTTATATACATATCTGGGAGTCTATGAATTAAGCAAGAAATTCTAATCTCTGAAAGCCCACTGCAACATTGCCATCCCCAATCCATAATCAGATTTTATCTCTTTGTGTCCTGTGGCACAAATGAAAATGCTTATGCTACAAAGAAAAAACAGAAAAAATAAGATGTGATAATGCATTCTTGCAATAGAAAGCATGAGTATTACATGCTGCTTACTTATAAGTTCCTACATAATTTATCATTTCTCTTTACTTACACATAAAAACCAAAAGGCCAATTTATGAGTTTGCATCCATTTGTCAGTGAGACCACATCATTGAATCCATTTGTCAGTGTATCCTCTCCTCAGGATCTTTTGCAATACTTTCAGGGAGATACAAGCCTCTTTGCCATTTAAAAAAAGAAGATACAGACAATCGTAGAATACTAGGATTGCAACAGAGTGCTGAGATATCTTTATATATAAAACCAATTATGTTTAGATCACTGAAAGTGATCACAACAAAATGAATTCATATTAGTGATAATACTCACCTTTAATTGAATACTTACTCTATGCCAGGAACTGAGTTAAGTGTTTTGCAGTTTTATCATCTCTAATCTTTGCAATAGTCCCATGGAGTAGGTATATTTATTTAGCTTTATTTTTACATATAAGAAAGCTGAAGCTTAGATATGTTAAGGCACTTCCCCAAAGTCCCAGTTTAAACTGCTTCTCTAGTTACAAACACAAAAAGACAAGTGTTACTACTAGTTGGTTTACTGGTCATTTGCTCATGGTTTTTTTAGTAATGGGACTACTGCCTGCCTCACCCTTCTTCCCTCAATTAACCCAATCCATAAAACAATGCTTATTTTTGCCTCTCCTTCTCATTGCTTTGGGAATCAACTTCCCATATGAATGACTGTATCAAAGAATTATTCTAAACCACTCAGAGACATGATCTCATCATGAATGGATTTTAATTTCATGTTTTTGTCCTAGCAAAACAGTAGACTACATGTAATATTCATGTCTCCTTCCCGGTAAACACTTTAGAAAAAAGAGAGAATAGCGTGGTTCACTGGAAAAAGTCCATGTCTGAGATTCTAGTTCCCAGTCTTTCACAAACTAGCTATATTATCTTAGGCAAAACACTTAACCTTTCAGCTCCTCAATTTCAGATTTGAACAAGTTAAATCACTTCTACCTCTAAATAGTTCTGGCTATATGACTTTTCCTGTAACAGAAGCCCACCTTTGAAATTCAAGGAAAGAGATATGAAATAAAATCATTGTCCTCTTATTCTGGGTGCTGAGTCAAAAAAAAAGAAAGGTAGCCTAGCCATCCTTTTTTCATGGCTATCTAGAAGCTTATTGAGGGACTAGAATTCAAAAATAGTAGCATTCCAATATAATAATAATAATCCTGTCTCTTTTTTCTAATCGTGACATAATGCATAGTAATTACTTAGTGGACATAGAGGATGGAACTAATATCAGGACAGTGTCAAGTACATGGCAGTTTCATAATAAATTCTTGTTGAACTAATAAATGGATACTGCTGAATCCTCCCAGCACATGTATCTATCTTATCCTTAAAGGATCTAATTGTCATATGTTCTTCACATTCAAATGTGATAGCATTTAGACTTTCATTTGAAGGGCCATTGTCAAATATGAAAAAAGCTGTATATTTATGACAGTTGTATATTTCTTTATTCTAGGCAAAGGTTCATAAAGCCACGTTGTATTCAAGTTAGGAGAGATCTAGCCCTAATAAACAAAGGAAAAACGAGCCTGAGTAAACAGAATACAATCTCCATAAAGATAAAGTCTGTCTTTGTTCAACATTATATCCCCATTTCTTAGCACAATACCTAGAACATAGTGAATTATCAATAAATATTTATTGAGTAACTATGTTCAATATAGCTATATCATCTGCTTTTCCATTGATCGTCAAGATTGATTTGGCCAGTATATGTAAGCGTAATATTAGAATAAATCAAATAAGAGAAATGCATTTTGCTTTACATAATTGGACATAGCTGTTCTATATTATAAAGCTGGATCAGCAAACTTTTCCTATATTAGGCCAGATAGTAAATATTTGAACTTTTGTGTCAATATAGTCTGTCTCAACAATCCAACACTGCCATTGTGGCACTGAAGCAGCCATAAACAATACATAACAAATAGGTGTGCCTGTGTTCCAATAAAACTTTATTTACAAAATTAGGAGGAAGTCTGCATTTGGCTAGTGGGCAATAGTTTACTGATTATAGAGGAATTTGTGAAAGAACTATAGTTTACAATTTAATTTCTTTCATCTAGACAATATTTTTTGTCTGAGGACTTCTTTATACTCTTAAAAATTATTGAGAACTACAAAAAGCTTTAACAGTTTTATGTGGTTTATATTGATATTTACCATAATAAATATCAAAACATAAATTATTAAATATTTATTTCTTAATTCACTTAACAAACCTTTTATACTAACATAAATTGCACTGTCACGAAAGTGACTATATTTTCAGAACTGTAAAACATAGTAGAAACAATGGCATTGTTTCACATTTTTGCAACTTCTCTTATATGTGTGGCTTATAAGAATACAGCTGGATTTTCATATCTGCTCCTATATTCAGTTATTTCAATGAAGTATATGAAGAAAATCCAACCTCACACAGATATGTATGTGGAAAAGGAATGACATTGCAGATTCCCTAAAAGAGCGTCAGAGAACTTCAGGCCTTCTCAGAACACAATTAGAACTGCTATTTTCAACCTATGAAGTGACAAATGGAAGAATAGGCAAATAAGTGGCTTTAAATATGATTCTGTATTTACTACAGTAATGTTTCTTATAAGGAATCTATTATTTTCCACCTCCATCCTTACCTGTCACTGCCCCTATCACTACTACACTAATATTGGCACACCTCACTTGTTAACATTACTTCAAAGCTTTTCATCCATAGTCCAATTGCCCCTTTGAGATAACCTGATAGAAAGCAAGAGACGTAAATCCCTAAATAGCACTCCAAACCAGTTGTTGTCAGGGCTTTTGATCAACATGCGAGGAGAGACAAAGAATTAAACAGCTAGAGATCAGAAAAGTCTGAAGTTTAGAGGGAAGAGCAGTAGAGAGCAAACTAGTATTTATTGCTAGCACTCTGTAATTTGTTTTATAAATGTGAGCTCATAACAACCACAAGAGAAAGGTGTTATTATTGTAATTTTTCAGAGTAGGGAATGGATACTCAGAGAAGTTACCTACCTTGCCCAAAGTTACACAGTTCTTAAGGCCAGATTCTGTTTTCTTTCTTCTATATCACACTGGCACAAGTATTCAGTTAATGTTTAGAGAAGAGACAAGAAATGTTCTAGAAGTTGGAAAGTTTAGTAACATTTAGAATTTCATGTGGTTTGGGAGGAAAGGTCTTCTAACTGCTGAATAACTGGCCTGAAGGGAAGTGGGCTAATTAGATCAAGATATAAGCATTCACAAAACGGACTCTCACCTGTACAATGAAGACGTTAGACCAAAGATTACTTGTACTTGCTACTTACTAAAATATTCTATAAGTCAATAAGTCATAAATCTGATATATTCATAAAATGTTTGACCAAAGACTCTTTTTATAGACTCCGCTAAGGTAGGAGCCAATATCAGGGCCTGAGCTCACTGCTATAAATTGTTACATGGATATAGTTGCTTAGAAAATGAGGGAAAGAAATTATCATGTATTGAGTGCCTAGGATGTCCCAGGAACTATGCTAGGTACTGCTTTCTGTCGTTGGTTTAGAGGGGAGAGAGAAATGTAGCTACAGTTCCACTGCAAATCCTACCTTCATGTTGGCAAAAGTTTACTGAGCAAGGAATTATCATGTATTGACTGTCTAAGATGTGCCAGGAGCTATGCTAGGTACACCTTTCTGCTATTGGTTTAGAAGGGAGAGAGAAATGTAGCTATAGATCCACTGCTAATCCTAACTTCTTATTGGCAAGAGTTTACTGAGCACCTACTGTGTTCCGGGAGTTTTGAACAGGTAATAAGGAGAATGAAAAGGGCAGAAATATAGAAAATAAAGGTGTGATTAAAGACTTTATGTCTTTTGTTATGTTAATTATACAGGATCCCTTATATTTTATGAAGAAGCTTTGGTAATATCCATTTGGGATGGACTAGAAATCTATAGACTAATAGAATCCATTACTATTTTATTGGCAGGAAATAATACATTAGGTAAGTGATAATTGAGTTCATGCATGATAGGAAGAAATGAATAAAAAAGTGTCAGTAAGTAGGGACAGGAAATAATGAAATTCACCAATGCTCAGAAGAAGAAATGTACGTTTCAGAATTGATGAAATATGGCAATGCACATCAAGAAACTCATAATTCAGTGACAAACTAATTTTCTACCTGCAATTGTCTGGTGCTATGCTATTGCTAAAAACTTTACTGAGGCAAGAACATGAAAGGGAATTGAAAAGCAATGGCTTTGTTCACCAGGCTGTACTTTAAAGAGGCTCCTAAAACTGTGGGTTGTAGTTGTAGGACAAAATAATAAGAAAAGGGAAAAAAGAACAAGCAAACATGGCACTGTGCTAGGCCACTTGCAAACCTAATTTTATCTGTGCCTTATTATAACACTAGGAAGTCAATATTATTATGAAGCTATTTGATATTCTTTAAAATTGTGAGATTTCCATTTAGAAGGAACTGAATTCAAATCCAGGATTTATCATTTTTTATGTGATCTTAGACAAGATGGACAACATACTCTGTATGGTAAAACAAAAAAAAATAATAAAAATAGAAATCAAATTGGTACTAACTGATCAACACTAGGTTGATCATATGACAGAAATGCTCTCCAGGGATTAGGGAGATGGGGGGGCAAATCTACAACTAAAGGACATGGGGAGCACTAAAGGGAGGGAAGGGCATGCCTTTAACCCGCACTTGGGTGAGGCAAAGACATAAAGTGTAACTATAATGTTTGTACCCTCACAATACCCTGGAATAAAAAAATAAAAAATAAAAATAGAAAATAAGCTCCAGAAAAATAAAGAAAGAAAAGAAAGAAGCCATTAAAATAATAACACTGAAAGATTTAAATTCATCTATTAGAGAATAAAGATCTTCACATTGCATTAAAAATGAAATAAGACAGTAGCAAAAAGATGAGTAAATAATTTTTAGGTAAAAGCACATATTATATTTTAAGCAGCATGCGAAACATTTTATTATATAATGTACATACAATGTACATTAAACCATACAGCCTTTAAAACCTTCAAACATAATATGAGCTGGGCTCAGTTTAATGATGAAGTACAGAGGGATTATATAATTTATGCAATGCCACAATCAATAAATGGTAGAATTGGATTTTTAAATCATGTCTATCAAATGCAAAGAAAATAAACAAAGATAAATAATATCAACAAGAATACTAACAAGGAAAATTATTAATTAAATGGTGAACATTGTACCTTACATAATAAAAATGTAACTTCCTTCTGATTGAATAGACTATGATTATTTCCACAAAGCATAAAGTATATAGATCACATTCTCTGACCATGATGCAATGAAATTAGAAATAAACAAAAATTTTAGAAAATAGAATTATGAAAATAATAAACATACTTCTAAATAATTTATTGCTCAAAGAGGAAAATAAAATATATTATAATTACCAAAGATTTAGAAAATTACCAATGATTTAGAAATCCAGTGATTTACATAACAAAAATAATACTTCAAAAGTATAGACTATCCCCATAACTATACTTATAATAATTCATAGCTATAAATGCTGAAATTATTGAATATTAAGAATGAAAACATATATCACTTAGACTGAAACTCATAAATGCCAACAAAGGACAACATGGATTTAAGAAAAACAGAAATAAACAATTAGTAAATTTTAAATCAGAAACATGATTTAGAGAAAACAAACAGCAAGTTCTATTATAGGTAGTTCTGTGAAAATTCTCATAAAATATATAATAAATATATAATATATAATGCTCTGGATAGTCAAGTATAATATGTGGAAATATCAAATATACAGAGTAAAGAATGAGAAAGGGAATAGAAACATAGCTATGGAGGCAATTAAACAATAAAAGATAGAACTTCTAGGGGAAAAAACAATAAACACACAAGGAGAAAAATTTTAAATTCTACTAAAAACATAAAAATATTTTAACAAATATAAATAAATTTAAACATATACCTTGTTTGTGCATAAATATAAATAAATATAAATATATACCTTGTTTATGGATAGGAAAACAAAATCCCTAAAACAATCCCAATGAAAATACTGAGAGGATAGTTTTAGAACTATAAACTGATTCCAAAGATCAAAGAAAAACAAAAGCACATGAGGATACCCAAGATAATATCCAAAATAATACCCACAAGGGTGAGAGCTAAATTTACCAGATATCTTTAAATGTATAATAAAGATACAGTAATTAAAACATTTTGATATTGTGGTTGAAGAGACAAACACAATAGTGAAACACAAGAGAGAGTCTAGAAATAAATGTGAATGACATAGGGATATTTAGTATTGGGTATGGTGATTAAAATCAGTGAGTAAATGGTGGAATATCAAAGAACTTACTTTGGAACATCTGACCAGCCTTTGGGGAAAACATAAGGTTATATCTTTAACAGGTGTCTTACACCAAAACAAATACCAATGGATCAAAATTGTAAATGTAAAACTTAAAATGTGTATACAATAAATAATCAAAGACAAAAGTCAAATTATAGAATGGGGGAAATAAATGGTATTCATGACAGACAAGATATTTTAACTTAAAAGAATAGGAAAAGGGCAAAAAATTTGAGCATATAGTTCATTTTTAAAAAAATAGATAATGTTTAAATAACATTCAACTTATATCAGGGATCTTCTAATAATTTTACATACACAGTATTAATTACTTTCTTTTTTTGAGAAGAAGGAAAGGAGAGTTTATTAATTAATGAGGAGGTTGGCAGACTCCCATCTCAAAGTACCAATGCCCTGCTTCTGACTAGAAGTACAGAACTTTTAAGGGTTCTGATTCATCCCATATTGGCTAAGACAGTCTTGCGACCTCTTCCAGGACAATTCCCTTGAGCCATCTCCTGTGGCAAAAAAAACAAGGGATCCTCCCCTGCCTCTTCAGACCACTGGCCTGAGGCAGGGACATAGGTTTTAGTTCTCAAAAAGGGTAAGGGGGTTTTGAAGAGACAGAAAATATTTTTATCCTTTTCAGGCCATTTTTCTCTGTTACATACTCCCCACTGTCAATTTTACCCTTCCATATCAATGGGAGGAGGGGCAACATGGTCATCCATCTACTTCTTGCTGAACTGGAGCAATGTTTTCGATGGAAGTTACAGATTATCAGCTGGAAAAGGGCACAAGCAAGAACTATAACCATAAGGACTGACAAGGTGAAATGGACTGTCACCTTGTGCACAATGTCCAATACAGGTCTGGGTTAAAAAAGAAACACAGGACCTCTGAGCTCAGAGCTATTACTTGTACCCTGTAGGTGATCTGAGAGCCCAGCTTCTACAAATTCAGAAATTGTGTACAGAAATACTTACACCAAACGAGGTTTAGGAAAACACACACAGTAGTAAGACAGAGTAACAGAATAGGCAATAGCCTGAGGAAATCCTCACTAAGGAGTTGTCCCTCTATCCTATAGACAGAATAAATAACTAAAGAAAGATTAGCAAAAATATTAACATTTTCATTTTTTTCTTTTTCTCAAACAGGTACCTTAGATTTCCTAAAGGCTGGCCCCTCCACTGGGGCTATATATCTTTACTTTGGTATGGTGGACCCAAGGTTATACTTCTGACAGTTTTAATGAGGTGTGAGCTGTTAGAGGCACTTCATAGGGTCCCTTCTACTTCTTTACTTCCAACTGGGGCAGGGACCTGAAAGAGACAAACTCATGTATAGTGGTTAGCACTTGACCCACTCATTTGACATATTGTTTTACTCTATTCTCTTTTACTTATGGATATATTACCATACTTACCTCAAGGTGATAGAAAGGGTCTCTCATAAACTGTTTTTTAGGGGCTTAACTTAAGCCTGCTTATAAGGGGATACCCTTATCCAGAGGAGGGCAAGCAGCAACACCCATCTCACTTTAGATGGGTTTCTTGTATCAATTCCAGCATGTATGTAATTTCTATTCTAGGTATAGAGCTTTGCTTACTTGTTGGGTTGCCTCCTCTACCAAGGAAGTTCCATTATCACTCTTGTGAAATGTCCAGGGCCCCACAGAGTGTGCTCCTGGGTCCTGTTAATAATGGAGCGCCTGCTGATGTCCTTGCTGTAAGAGGAGGAGCTGCTGAGCTGTCTCTATATCTGCCTGTCCATTGTGTCCATCACCAGCATGCCATTTTTTATCTGCTTGGCATCTTTCCCTGGACTGAATGATGTGCAGAGTTGTTGAGGCCAGAACTTCAAAGTGCAATGGTTGTCTCTTGTATACTTTATCAGGCCCTGGTATTCATCCAGCAGGAGCTGGAGGTGAGCTTCTGCCACTTCTGAAACAACCCCAGTGCTCCTGCATCTCCCCCAGGTCTGCCTCCTGGGCCCATTGTGACAAGTTTCTCAGCCGACGCTTGTCTGTGGCTGTCTAACTGACATCTGGCTCCTCCCCTGCCACCCCTTGTCTGGCTTGCAGAGTACCAGCTGTGGCTGGTGCTGGGGAATCAGGGTGGCAGCCAGGAGAAGGGCCCACAAGCTGGACCACTTCTGTCCACATGGCTAGTGCCAATGAATTTCTATCATTTTTAAACTACCCTTTGAGGCATATACTATTATTATTCCAGTTGTAAAGATGAGGAAACTGAGGCATGGAGAAATTAAGTAATTTTTCCCCAACTTCACTAATTTATTAAGATATGCATGCTTTTAGACAACATACTATATTGCCTCTCATGGTTTACAGCCACAGTAAATAATGTTAAGCTTTATCTGCAATCAAAGAAAAGCAAATTTAAATAAATAATTTTATTTATAATATTTTCAAAGACTAAAATGTTTAAGAAAATACAGTGTTAGTGAAAGTATGAGGGAGCAGGTAAGCTGATAGGATCTATTAAAGGTAAATTAAGGCACAATAACATTTTAGAGAGTTTATTGTACAAAGAGCAATTCATGAATCTGCAGGTCCAAACCAGAAGTGATTCAGGATCTCCAATGAGAGAACACAAAGGCAAGGCTTTTGAAAATTAACATGATCCCCTAAGAACTGGAACAAGACAAGGGTGCTCACTGTTACAACTTCTATTTAACATAGTGCTGGAAGTCCTAGCCAAAGCAATCAGATGAGAGAAAGATATAAAGGGTATCCAAATCAGGGAAGAGGAGGTCAAACTATTCCTGCTTAGTGATGATATGATCTTGTATCTCGAAAACCCCAAAGACTCCACCAAGAGACTCCTGTAGTTGATAAATGAGTTCAGCAAAGTCTCAGGTTACAAAATCAATGTACACAAATCAGTAGCATTTCTATACACCAATAACAGTCAACCTGAGAATCAAATCAAAGACTCAATACTATTCACAATAGCTACAAAGAAAATAAAATACTTAGGAATATACTTAATGAAGGAGGTGAAAGATATCTGCAAGGAGAACTACAAGCTCTGAGGAAAGAAATCAGAGATGACACAAACAAATGGAAAAACATAACATGCTCATGGATCAGTAGAATTGACATTGTTAAAATGTCAATACTGCCTATAGTGATTTACAGATTCAATACAATCCACATGAAAACATCAACCATCATATTTCACAGATCTAGAAAAAATAATTCCACACTTCATTTGGAACCAGAAAGGAGCCTGAATACCCAAGGCAATCGTAAGCAAAAAGAACAAATCTGGAGGCATGACATTACCAGACTTCAAACTATACTACAAGTCTATAGTAACCAAAAAGCATGGTATTGGTACAAAAATAGAGACATGGACCAACGGAACAGAACAGAAAACCCAGATATAAAACCATCTACCTACAGTCAACTGATCTTTGACAAAGCAGACAGCAACATACACTGGGGAAAAGTATTCCTATTCAACAAATGGTGCTGGGAAATTTGGATGGCTACATGCAGAAGAATGAGACAGGACCCCTATCTCTCACCACTTAACAAAAAGTAATTCAAGATGGTTAAAAGACTTAAATGTAAGGCACAAAACCATCAAAATTCTAGAAAAAAATGTACGGAATGCTCTCTAGATATTGGCCTAGGCAAAGAATTTATGACTGAGACCCCAAAGGCAATTACGGAAGCAACAAAAATAAATAAATGGTGTTTGATTAAATTAAATATCTTCTGAACAGCTAAGGAAATAATCAACAGAGTAAACAGACAATCTACAGAATAGAAGAAAATATTTGCAAGCTATGTATCTGACAAAGGGCTACCAGCCAGAATCTACAAAGGACTCAAACGAATCAGCAAGAAAAATACCACTCTATGAAAAACTGGGCAAAAGACATGAACAGAAGCTTTTCAAAAGAAGATATGGTCAACAAACAAAAAAGTGCTCAATGTCACTAATCATCAGGGAAATACAAATTAAAACCACAATGAGATATCACCTTACGCTGATCAGAATGGCTCTTATTAAAAAGTCCAAAAAAATAGACTATGGCATGGATGCAAATTAGTACAACCTCTGTGGAAAACAGTATGGAGATTTCTCAAAGAATTAAAAGTAGACCTGCGATTCGGTCCAATAATTCCATTACTGGGTATATACTCAAAGGAAAAGAAGTCATTTTATCAAAAAGACACCTGCACTTGAATATTTATTGCAGCACAATTCACAATTGCAAAGATGTGGAACCAACCTACATGCCCATCAATTCATGAGTGGGTTAAGAAAATGTGGTGTGTAGGCTGGGCGCGGTGGCTCACGCCTGTAATCCTAGCTCTCTGGGAGGCCGAGGTGGGCGGATCGTTCTGAGCTCAGGAGTTCGAGACCAGCCTGAGCAAGAGCGAGACCTCATCTCTACCAAAAATAGAAAGAAATTAATT
>CAUYSK010105986.1:0-45173 GCA_963575035.1 Avahi laniger
GTTCTTCTGCTCTTGTGGTGCCTCACTTTGGATGATGGGCCTAAGTTTAGTCCAGGAAAGTGTAAGAGGTACTAGATCGTCGTCATTTCTTATGATCGAGTAATATTCCATTGTAAACATATACCAAATTTTGGTAATCCATCTTTTAAGGCTTTTTATATCTAACGCTGTGGTGCCTTCCTTTTTGATCCAAGCAGAATTAATTTGTCTTTGTTTTATGTTATTTTAGCATTTAATGCTTATGTTAACTACAGAAAATTCCATATTTCTCTCTTATAATCCTGTAAATATATGTAAGCCAGGAAACACATTTTTTGGAGAATGGGGAAGTAAAGTCTTCCAATGATTGAGAATTCAAGGACTTTGTACTAACTTCACCCCAAAAGCGTAACTCTTACTTAGAAATGTTAATGTCACCTATCTATGCTTTGAAATCAGAATGCTATCTGTAGAGCGAAGGCTTTTGTTTCAGTATCAGACTGGGAAGGTCTAAGTGTTTCAGGGAAAGGAATGGAGAATTACTTGAAACAGGGACTTAATTATATGAGCAAGATTATTTAATATGTGTTTACTCTGTGCCAGGCACTATATTAAGCTCTTTTCATGCATTACATCACTTATAAAATGCAAAAAGGCAGAAAAATGCTGAAAGAATAAGTAAGGGGTAATGTATTCCAACTCAAAATTGTCAGGCCAGGAACTACATCCAGTTGTTTCCTTTATATTTTTGAGCTGCAATTATGTCAGTCATAAGTAGAAAGAATGAAAACTGAATAAAATCTTCCTTTTATCTTAACAATCCATTTCCAATTCCTTCAATTGCTTAGGCCAGCTAATATAGTTTTCTTTCTGTATTTTGATTCATGTTTTAGGGTTTTGTTTGATCCTATATTTGTTCCCCCTTCCCCAAATGTATTTATTTTCTATGTAGGAATTCTGCTTTTTTTGGTTCCTGTCTATAATGACAAATGCATTTTGTATGAAAACCATGAAAAAGAATGAAAGTACAGGTGTGCATTTTAAAGAGATGAATGGTCTGCTGTGTTATAAAATAATCTATAGTGGATATTAAATAATATCCATGAAGAGCTTCCCTGAATGGCCAATTTTAGAAAACAACATCCCATTCAGTTTATATATATATATATACACATACACACACACACACACATATATATATAGTAAAATAACCCCTTCTTTCTTTTTGGAAGCACCACTGCACACTCACCCACTGTTTCTTATCACTTGGCTGACACATTTACCGGAGTTTTGCACCAAGATATAGAATAGATTTGAGCCAGAGTAGCGTCATTATCTCATAACAATAACAACAAAAAAATGTGTTTAAAGTATGCTTTCTGTCCTTCAATTACAACAAGATTAACACATTTAGAAACAGCTTTATAAAGTTCAGTCTGCATATCGTTACCAGTATTTTCCTTTCTAGAATTGAAATGCTCACATTTTATTTATCTTTCAATTAATCAATATAAACACAAATGGCAAGAATGCATGAACAGCCATTGCTTGATTTTTTTATACAAATCTCAAATCCAATTGACATTTTGTGCTATTTTCCTTTCTTCTGTATACCCCGTAATAACCTTTTTCTTTTCAGCATTTTGTTTTATTTATAGAACTTTGCTTACATTACTGATGGACCTAGTATGCATCATATATTAGTGCCCAAATGGTCAAGTAGATGTGATCAAACAAAAAACAAATTTCTTCTACTATTTTCATGATAGAATACCTTTGGGATGGAATTTTATATCATGTTGCTTAAGGTTGGCATCCTTTTTCTCCTGTTCATCAAACTGCCTTAATAGGAAACTAGAATGTCCACATTCAGTTCATTGTGTAATTGATCATATACATTTAATTGTCATATTAATTAAGCATGGCATAAGCAATGTCTTTCCTAGGTATGATATATGTGTTACACACCCTGCATTTAGTTTCTTCACAAAAATTGTGAAAGTCAGCAGATTTGATGTTCTATGTGCTATATATTTATAAAATGTATTCTAGTAATATTATGCTATATTATAAATATCAGATGTCACTACTGGCACATGGTAACATTTATTAACTTAATGTCTGATCAATAATATTCTTTTGCTATCTCAGTTCTGATATTTACATATTTAGTTAAGTTGAAGGAGTTAATTAGCCATTCTCAAATTCCCTAAAGGCTAAATGTAGATAATACTGTCAGATTCCAATGAATTAACACCAAAGCACTTATCATCGAAATAAAAGCTGAGGCACTTTAGTAAGCCTAGAATTGAAAATGCCTATCTGTAGATGCGTAGCTGTGATATCTCCTTTAGTCAACAAATGAATATACTTAAACCTAAAAATTGATAGTTATTAAAATACTAAAGAAATGACTGATGTCCAGTAATACAATATCTACATTACAATAGAATACAATACAATATTGCAATTGATCATTTTACTTCCCAAGGGGCTCCTTCCTATTCTGAGACTACCAAGAACCACGTTGCTTTGTCCTCCTTCGAGAAATGTTTAACTGAAGAAAGAGAAGACTTGACAGTGGGTTTGGAGTTCCTGATTGTCTTCAAATACTCAACTTCTCCTAGGTGCTTCAGGTCATAGAAATAGCCTAATAAGACCAAGTTATAGGGAAACAATTTTGACTTCAAATAAGAAGGAAATCTGATTCTAGAATTATTTTTCTAGGTACAGTATCTATGTTCTTTTGTGTATTCTTCCAACCACTTCATGTGGTACATACTATTACACATCTGTGCTAAATGAAAAAGTTGTAACTCAGAAAGTTTACAGATCCTAAGTAACACAAGTGAGTGTTGAGGCCAAGACACAAATATATCCCTCTCATACCGAAGTCAGTTTATTTCACTACACTTATCTATTTCCAGGGGACTGCATTCTATTCTGTGAAATACCAAGCAGCTGATGCTGTTTTTTATTTCTCTAGAGTTTATAGAAAATGATGAAAGACTTTTGGATTGATTCAATAAATAATATAATCTTTTCTTCACCTAATTGTTTTAATTATCTCCATAGGGTACATATTTCGATAATAGTACTTAGGATTTGGAAAGAAGAAAGATTTTCTTAAATTTCTTCATTATGTGGGGGGATTATGTCTTTTGGTAAAGAATTAATTAAGAGACTGTTTGAAGTGACTCTTTGCCTCCGTGGTAGATAGCACATCTCTTTTACTTAAGATTATGCAATAATTTTACAAAGAGCTTCAGTCAGGAGAATAATTATTCAGTCCCATTTGCTGCATATAATGAATTGTTGTTAGCTTCTAATATGTTTCCTTTTTTAAATAGACAGCTTACTAATATAATACTTTTCCTTTCATATTTTTTTTTATGTCACAATAGCTGGAATTCATTTCTTTGCTCAATTCAATTCAGGGCTTGGCAACCTAATCCTAGGGATGGCTCTAATTGCTTTCAATGGCATTTGGAACTTCTGTAGCAACATTACTTCAAGTTAAAAGAAAAACCAGAGAAACTCTCCATATTCAAAGCAACTCTTCTACCAGGGTGTTATGATTTTCCATAAATTAATTGTCAAAATAAAACAATAATAATTTTATTGTCAGTTAATATTTTGATAGTTATATAAATTTATACATTTGTATAAGAATTAAAAGAAAAATAGTATCAATTATGTAGAAATTATAATTAGGCTCAAAACACTTTGATTAAAAATGAAGAACTGAACCCACTTTGTTCCACCAAATTAGTCTTTAATATTATTGTTGATTAAAATGGAATCAAAACCACAATGAGATATCACTTATCTCCAGTGAGACTGGCTTTTATCAAAAAGACCCAAAACAACAAATGTTGGCGTGGATGCAGAGAGGTAGGAACACTCCTAGAGGGATTTAAGCAAGTGATTTTGATCAGAAACCAGAAGATGCCGCCATGAGCACCTGGGAAGAGGTTGTCAGAAACAGAGGATAAGTAAGCTGCTCCCAGAATTCTCAGAGAAAGGGGTACCTTTGCCAGTGAATGGAGCTCTGATTACTCTGACTTGTTTGTGTTCACTTTGCCCTTTCACCCAGGGTCCCCCACAGCCCACCATAAAGCCACAGATCTGTAAATGACATAGCCTTCCCTCTCCAGAGCGTGTAGGGCCGATGTAGTCCATGTGCAGCTGGAGATGTCCCCAGATACCTGGGACATGGGCCTCCCCTGGCTCTGGCCCTGTGGCCAGCTGCGTCCTTACTTCAAGGTTCTGTACTGCAAACAGGAGCCCTGTCTGTTCCTCCAGGCTGGGCTGTGCAGAGGGTTAACTTGCCTGTTAATTTTCCACATGAGAGAATATGCACAGTGAAGCACAAATAAGAAGCAGGACATTGACACTGTCTCCAGCTGAGAAATCAATTTATACTTTAAATTACTCTGGGTGACGCCAGTCACCACCGGGTTCCTATTGCCATCTATCCTAATTCGTAGAAAGTTGTCCTCCTGGAGCATGCAGCCCCCGAGAGGGGCAGGTTCCGCGGCTGCCCCCCAGTGACACACTAATGGCCCAGTGAGGATGAACCCCAGGATTAAAGACCGAGAGTCCCCAGGGCAGGCAGGCAGCACGCGTCACACTGCGCAGCACGGGTGACGAGGCCTGCCAGGCCCAGGCTACTGCTCGGCGTCAGCGACAGCGGCAGCCAGCCTCAGGTCTGGCAGGCTCACACCTGGGTTCAGAGCCCGCGCCCCTGCTCCCCGTCACTGACGGCTCAGCTGATTAACTACCTGCATCATCCATCCATTGCACAACACCAGCCGAGAGTAGACTCTCTGCTTGGTTCAGAGGAGAGAAGAAATTGAAAAAGAAGCCCATGTACCTTAACACTGGAGGCTTGTTTTGGTTTTGTTTCGTTTTTTTTAATGAAGTAACCGGAGCTGAAGTCCCAATTCTTCCATCTAATAGATATGTGACCTTAGGCCGGCTGTATATAACCTCCCTGTGCTTTAGATTCCCAACCTGTGAAATGGATACAATGTCTGCCTCCCAAAGTGGTCAGGAGGGTTACATGTTTATAAATAAAATTAAGTTTCCATGTGCTTGTTTGTCACTGCATCACATAAAATCAGCTCAGTGGATCATCACCAGATGTAGAGATTATAATTGGGATGGTCTCACATAAAATAGAAGCCATGTGAAAAGGCCACATATTGTATGGTTCTAGTCATACGAAATGTCCAGAATAGGCAAATCCACAGAGGCAGAAAATAGATCAGGGGTTGCCAGGGGCTGGGAGTGGGGAGGTGGATACAGATTTTCTTTTGGAAGTGATGAAAATGTTCTGGAATTAGATAGTGATGATGGTTGCACACCTTTCTGAATACACTAAAAACCACCTAATTGTATACTTTAAAGGGATGAAGATTATAGTATATCTGAATAAAGCTATTATTTTAAAATATGTCTTTAAAATGTCTATATATTTTTAAATATATCTGAATAAAGCTATTATTTTAAATATATGTGTGTATGCATATATGTATATACTCACATATATGTGTACATGTGTGTGCGTATATATACACCATATGGCATATATAAAATTCACTCTGGGGGTATCTCAGGAAGAGACTTGCAATATGAAATAAGATGACATAGATGGAGAAAACAAACAGGAGACTCAAACATGAGCCCAGAGCAAGAGTTTCAAAAACAAATAATAAGGCTTACAGGTGTTAATATGCAATCGTGACGCTCGTTGCATAGTGCTAATAGCTACATGTGGCTAATGGTTATCATATTGGACAGCAGAGTTCTGGAAGGAAGACTGAAAAGAAAAGAAAGCAAAGAAGGAAAGAACACCCACTAATTAAAACCTGCAAGCTGGCCAGGCTCTCCAATACTACTTTGTTCCACCCACCAAAACTCATCAAGGTAGTTGGCCCTATCCCCATTTCAACATTGGAGAACAGAGGCTTAAAGAGGTCAAGCAACGTTAAGGAAAAAGGAGTTTTATTCATAAGCTGAGAGGGGAGAGAAGACAACTAAGACACAAAAGAAGGAAAAGATGCTGGGTGGAGGAGATCCCAGAGGATGGACGTTGAAAGACATTTAAGGATAAAATCCCACAGGGTAAAGACGTATTTTATACATCACAGCAGGTGTGGGGTTAGGTCCACCTATAGAATTCTCGGATGCCAGAATCATAAGGGCGTGTAGAAGTCACTCCGTGTTTCAGCTAGGGTCAGCTTGAACATGAGCATAAATAGAAATCTGTCTCCATTCAGCACACGCTGAGCTCCCAGCTGCAAGGGATTGTAACAATGCCCAAGAGCAGCCCGTGCCCCAGGCTGGCTTCTCCCCGAGCCTTACCCACACCTCAACCCACCCCGCACTCCAACAGCCTGACCTGGTTCTTCTCCCTCTCTCCTCTCCAATCTCCTTGTCTCTCCTTTCCTTTGCCTTGCCAGGTTCCTTTTCTCTACAGGTCCTTATTTGGAAACCTCTTTTCTCTCCATCTTCATCAATAATCCAGGAGAGGCACTTTCAGTGGCTCCTCTTTCATGCAAGTAATTAAAGTGGGTCTCTCTGAGATAAGACTCCTCCCTAAATTATTCACCAGATAAGGAAACAGACAAAGGCACGCCCATTTCTTCTGCGGGCGTTTTCCCTTTAGACACGGAAAAGGCTTATGTGTAGCAGATTCATCCACTTGGGCACAACTGATGGCTCCAACCCAATGACCGACCCAGCCTGGACCGCTGACTTGCAGGGAGGTGCTGTCCTCCCCAGCTTGTTAAGATGTGTTGTGACCACCTGTGGAATAAGAAGGATGGAATAAAGCTAAATGCTAGTTAGCTTTCAGGTCACCACACACTGCAACCAGAGTAAGTTTGGTGGCTTCATGCAGTGAAAAGGTTCTGGGCTTTTAGGTATTGAGACATGGGTTTGAGTCCTGGCTCTGCCACTTCTTAGCTGTGTGGCCTTGGGCACACTCTCTTTCCCCACTCCCACCAAAGTCTGTTGCCTCATGTTTTAAAGTTTAAAAATTTTTTTTAAGAATGGAAAGATAAAAAGCTGCCTTGCCCAGTTGCACTAAGGATTAAAAGACATAGGTGCATAAAAGGACCAGCTCTTCAGCTTCTCATGGCTAATACTTTCCGTCATTACTTTTTTTGGTTGTAAAGAGTGTCAGGCTAATTCTGCAAGCTCAGGGTAAACAAGGGGCTTAAAGTTTGACACCCTATGCATCACCCCCATGCATGCCCCATGAGTCAAAGTCTCACTGGCTTGTTCAGGGTAACCACCAAGCTGAGCCCAGCTGATGCCGGCCTCTTCCCTGATCTCACATCTTCCATGTACAAGGCCAAAAGAAGGCCAAAAAGCCCAACCTCAATCCCGAGTGTGCAGACGGGGTGGCCTCCGTGATTTCCTCTGTCTGTCAATGAAATTTTGGCTTGTTTTGCAGCCCCAGCATTAAAACTCTGATTAGTCACACATGAGAGTCCTTCCTGGGGGCAATTTTCTGGAAGACAACAGAGAGGAGGAAGTCAGGGATGCATTGATTTTGTGGTTCAGCCAACTCCAACAATCGGCTCTCCCTATACTCTAAAACAGTGACAAGAACATAGCTGGTTCTCAAAAAAAAAAAAAAGTTGAATAAATAAATGAATGACATTCTAGGCAAATGAAACAAGACAGTCAAAGACAGAAAGACATGAAAGAATATAAAATGTTCAGGAAACTGCACACAATTTGGTTTTGCAGAAATGCTAAGTTTAAGAGAGAGAGTGGGGAATAAAGGGAGGAGAAGCAGGACCTCGTTATGCAGGGCCTAGAACACCTTGCTGACTTTGACTTTAAGTGTCCTTTAAGTGTCTGTAGGCACTAAGGAGCCTGCACGCTGGTTTTTGAGCAGGGGAGGGAAGTGGTCTGTCTGGCAAATTAGAAATATCACTCTAGGAAAAAAATACGGGTCCAAGGTGTAAAATGATCAGAGACTGACTTTTGTCAGAAGTAATGACAACAGGAGTGGGAGGATAAATACAAGAGAAACATAACAGGTTGAACCAGCCAACCGACGATCATACATGGAGCATGAGAGAGAGGGAGGGATCCAGGATAATTCTCCAGTCAAGGTGCTGGAGACTGAACATGCTGTACCAAGAAGCAGGTTCTCGAAGAAAAATTTGGGAGCCCTGGGAAGGAATAGGACTGTCATTGTCTCCAAGAGAAGGAACAGGCTCAGAGCCCACATCTGCCATTTCCAACAGCAAAGGCATGTGAAAGCTTGACTATCAAGTGCCCTCCTTGTCATATGGCCTCCAAAGAATTACTCATCTCTCTGTGATTCATTTTTTCTCAGCACCAAAATGAATAAAAAATATTAAATTTGATGGGCAAAAGAGTTCAACAGGCGCTTCACGAAAGATGCATAAATGGCCAATGAGTACGTGAAAATATGTTTAACATCATCAGACATCACGGAAATACAAATTAACGCCATAGCAAGAAACACTTTACATCCACTAGGATGACTATAATTTTTAAAAGACAGGTAATAGCAAAATAATAAGAAGATGTGAAGAAGTCAGAATCCTCCGACAATGATGATGGGAAGGTGATGACTAATTACATTAGAACACATTAGAATGAATAAAATTTACAAAATTGACACAACCGGGGGATAAAACCAAACGTTGACAAGGGTGTGAACCAACTGGAACCCACACATGTCCTGGTGGGAATGGGAAACGGTAGAACCACTTGGAATACAGTTTGGCAGTTTTCTTATAAAGTTTAACATGCTCATACCATGTGAGGCCTTGGTCCATCCCAAGGTATTTACACAAGAGAAAGCAAAACATTGGTAATTACAAGGTTTGTGCACCTTTATTACTAATAGCGAAAAGCTGAAAAAAAACCCAATTGTTCATAAATACATAGAGAGCAAATGGTGGTATATGCATATAATGGGCTACTACTTAAAAATAAAAAAGAATAAACAACTGATATACACAAAAACATTGGTGATTCTCAAAAACATTATGCTGAGCAATGGAAGGTAGAGGGTAATGAAATAATTCTTCAAAGTGATGAAATAAAACAACTGCCGGGCTAGATTCTATAAATAAAAAAAAATCTTCTAAAACTATAGGCAAAATTAATACATTTTAAACTAATAAAAGCTGATTAATTTGTCAGCAATCATAATGAAAGGTTTAGATATATTTAACCAAATGATAGTGAATCTGACATAACAAAACCGGTAGGATGGAGCTAAAACCGTGATTAGACAGAAATTATAACCTTAGGATGCGTATGTTATTGAGCCTTAAAATGGCAAAAAAGAAGGGGAAAAAAAGGACAAAAAAATAAAAAATTTAAAAAAAAACAAAAAAAAATTTTTTAAAAAGAATGCATATGATAGAAAAGAAGTAAATTTGAAGAATCCAAGCATTCATCTCAAGAGTTGGAAAAAGGATAAGTACCAAAAAAGAAGAAGGAAGAAAATAAAAATGGTAAATAAAGACATAAACACACAATAAAGAGGACTGACAGAGACAAAATTGGTTCTTGCAAAAGACTAATAAAATTGATAAACCTCTACCAAACTGATCAAAAAATGAAGAGAGAAAACACAAAGAACCAAGAGCAAAAACAAATAAGGGAACATCAGATTATACAGATTATACAGCCATTAGCAACATAATAACCACCACAATTTATCCAGTATGAAATAGATAATTTGCATAGCCCTATAACTATTAAAGAAAATGAATTTGTAATTTTTAAGAGCCCTCAAAAGAAATCTGCAAATCTGCAGGCCCGTATGGTTTCAATGAAGAATTCTACCAAACATTTGAAGAAAATTTAACACAACTCTACGTAATCTCTCTAGAAAATAGAAGAGGAGGGAATACTTCTCTTTTTAGGAGGCCAGGATTGCCCTGATAGCAAAACTAGACAAAAGCAGTACGAAAAAGAAAGCCACCAATCAATATCCCTCATAAAACAGACATAAAAATTAACAAAATATTAGGAAATAAAATCCAGCAATATATTTAAAATTATATACCATGACCTTTAAATCCATTCCATTCCAGGGATGCAGGGCTGGTCAATATTCAAAAATCAGCCAGTGTAATCCATCATATTAATGGCTAAAGAAAATAAATTACATGATCATAATAATTGATTCAGAAAAAGCATCTGACAAAAGTTAACATCCATTTATGACTTAAAAATTTAAAAAAAAACTAGGACTAGGGGGAATTTCCACTTGATAAAGAAAAGCTACAAAAAAAACCTACTGTACCATTTATACTAAATGGTGAAAGACTGAATGTTTTCTCCCTAAAATTGGGAAGAAGGCATGGATGTCCACTCTCACCACTCTAAATACAGTACTGGATGTCCTATCCAGCATAATAAGGCAAGAAAAAGAATTATAAAAGAAAAAGAAATAAAATTATACAGATTGCAAAGGAAGAAATAAAAATATCCCTATTTTCAAATAACATGATGGTTTGGATAGAAAATCTCAAGAAATCTACAGAGAAAATCCTCAAACAAATAAGTAAGTTCAACAAAGTCACAAGTTACAAGATCAATAGCAATAGTGAATTGTATTGCTACTATATTTCTATGCAGTAGTAATAAAAATGTAGAAAATGAAATTTAAAATAAAATACGATTTACAATCACTAAAAACTATAGTAAAATACATATAAAACATATAGGCTGAGTGCAATGGCACATGTCTCTAATTCTAGCACTCTGGGAGGCCAAGACGGGATGATCACTTGAGGTCAGGAATTGGAGACCAGCCTCAGCAAGAACAAGACCCTGTGTCTACAAAAAAATAGAAAAATTAGCCGGACATGGTGGCATGAGCCCATAGTCCCAGCTACTCAGCAGGCCGAGGCAGGAGGATGGCTTGAGCACAGGAGTTGGAGTTTGCAGTGAGCTATGATGACACCACTGAGCTCTAGCCCAGGCGACAGACAGAGCAAGACTCTGTAAAAAAAAAAAAAGAAAAAAAAAACGAAAAAAAAAAAACACGTAGAGGACTTTTATGCTGAAAACTGCAAAACTTTGAAGAAGAGATCTAAATAAATGGAGAGCCGTATTGTACTCACAGATTAGAAAACTCAACATAGTAAAGATGTCAATTTTCCCCAAAATGATACATAGGATTTATTTTGATTTTCCTGTCAAAATCCTAGCAAGATTTTTTGAGGATATAAACAAGCTCATTCTAAAATTTATACGAAAAGGCAAAGGAACTAGAATGGCTAAACAGATTTTGAAAAAGGAGAAGGAATCATTCTGTCCCATTTTAATACTTATTATACAGCAACACTAATCAAGAATGCATGGTAATAGCAAAGAAACAGAATAGATCAATGGAACTGAATATAGAATCCAGAAATAGACTCACAGATATATACCCGATCGATTTTAATAGAGGTACAAAAGTAACTCGGTGGAGGAGGATGACATTTTCAACAAATTATGCTGGAGAAACTGGATATTCATAGGAAAGAAAGAACGAGCGTCCACCTAAACCTTACATCTTATATAAAAATTAACTTTAAAAGGATCATAAATTTAAATGTAAAATGTAAAACTATAAAACTTTTAGAAAAAAAGGAGAAAATCTTTAGGAACTTTGTTTTTTCTAAAAGTTTCATAGTTTTACATTTCATTGAATAACTGGAAAAATACTACAAAATGGCCACTACCTCCCCTCTGTGCTCCAGCTTTCATGGGAGAATGTCCTTTGTAGCCCACCCTAATTTGAAGCATTCCAGAAAGGAAATTCTGGAGAACTATAGTTCAGCTCAGCCAAGTTAACACATCAAAAGCCATCTTGGCACTCTGGGAGGCCAAGGCAGGAGGATCACTCGAGACCAGGAGTTTGAGGTTGCAGTGATCACCCCATGATTACGCCACTGCACTCCAGCCCAGACAACAGAGCAAGACTCTGTCTCAACAACAACAACAACAAAAAGCCATCACTGATACATATGTGGAAAATTTTATGTTGACTACTACCTCACATCATACCAAAAAAATTTAATTCCAAATGGACTGTGTATTTAAATATAAAGGGTAAAGCAATAATTCTTCCAGAAGAGAACATAGAGAAATATCTTCATGACTTTGAGGTTGCCAAAGATTTCTTAAACAGGACACAAAAATTACCACTAACAAAGAAAGTGATTGCTAAATTGGACTACATTAAAATCAGGAAATTCTATTTATGAAAAGACAAGACACACACTGGGAAACTTAAGGGTATGAAAGCAAACCTTAGACCAGTGAAATAGGTTTGCAACATGTATATATAACCCACAAAGAACTGCAACAAGAATATATAAACAATGTCTAAAACACAGTAGTAAGTAAAGGTAGATAATCCAATAGAAAAGGTTTCTAAATCACCAATAAACATAGAAAAGATATTCTTCAAAGATATGTCAATTAAAACCACAGTTAAATACCAAGACCCACCGAACATAATGGCTAAGATGGAAAAGAAAAACAATGTCCAATGTTGGCTAAGAGGTGGAGCAACTGGAACTTTCAGGTTGTGCTG
Organism: Avahi laniger; assembly: GCA_963575035.1. Lineage (NCBI taxonomy): Eukaryota > Metazoa > Chordata > Mammalia > Primates > Indriidae > Avahi > Avahi laniger. The sequence goes on from CAUYSK010105986.1 coordinate 12,581, forward strand.
TGGGAAGTGTGAATTTGTCCAACCACTGTAGAAAACTGTTGGGCCGTATCCACTGATGGTAACTGCATCTGTAACCCATGGCTTAGCAATTTCACCAAAAGATAGAAGCCATCTAAATGCTCACCAACAATAGAATGGATAATATTGCAGTATAGTACACAATAGAATATAGCAATGAAAATGAGTGATCTATTGCTATCCGCAGCATCGTGGTTGAATCTCACCACATAACATTGAATGGAAGAAGTAAGGCAGGAGAAAACATTGAGTGATTCTATTTTATACAGTTACAGTGTTCAAAACAAGCTTAAAAATCTATGTCATTAAATTCAAGGGTGTATTTACCCTTGAGAAGGAGAGTGGGGATAATGACTGAGAGCAATATTGTTGCAAATGCTCTATTGCTCCACTTGGTTAGTGGTTACACCGGTGTGTTCCCCTGGTGAAAACACACTGAGCTCACTTATGACATAAGTGCTTTTCTATATGAATGTCACCTATGAACACAAGCTTTATTAAAAGTTAAGTTTGAAATGGCAATACTCAACAAGTACCATACACGAGAGGGGCTGAAATGTGTAGCTATAGATTGCCTCATGGAGGAGACCAGGAGACACCAGCCATCAAAGGGGCAAGAGGCCTGGAACTGAGGAACTTAGCAGAGTGTGTGCCAGGAACCAAGAGCAGATGGAGCCCGGAAAGAAAGGCATGACACTGGATCAAGAAGAGGTGAAGCCAGAAGATCCCCAAAATCCAGCGGCTGAAATAGGAGGTCAGAAGCTATGCATTTAAAAATGAAGGAAGCGGTGCCCAAGTGTTCAAGAGTAGGGCATCCAAGACAAGTATTACAGAGCAATGAAATGATCTGAAATAGTGGCTTGTTTTAACCATTTATCCCAGTCATTTTTTTAGTCTTGCTATGCAGCACTTCTTGGTTCCTAACTGACACAGGTCACCTTGCAAGCTTAGACTACAGAACTTAACTTCTATCCCACAATCCCCCAAGGATTTCAGTGGAGGAGACGGAAGGGAGTTGTCATTATGAATATGCTAAATATTCAAAGCCACCCTTCCTCTCTTCTCCTTGGTCTTAGAGAAACCAAGAATGTTTATAATACAATAATGAAATAAAAATAAAGTCATTCATCAAGAACCCTGTATTTATTTTCTTTATGTCTGAAGGTTGTTAAATCCTAATTATCCTGAACTATTTTCATACTGCTGAGCAGCCTCCACTTATGAAGTCAGTAATTAATATTCAATTTGCCTAGAGCTTTCAGATTTGCATGTTAATTATTGATTTCTTAATCACCAGGATGGGTATTTGAGAGCTTTAGAGAACACTGACATTTTGGTAAATGTTACAGTGATCATCTCTGTAGACTGGAGTTTTTAAGAAAATATTTTGCAATCTTTTATTTTTGGATTTCCTCTCCACCTGTAGCTCTGATTCTTTTCCTGAGGTATCTGCTCAGGCTCTGCACTGTGATTGTTGATAGAATTATGAGTTTAAATATGGAAAGGGACAAGGTCATCCTTTGCGGTCTCAGCTCTGGCCCCTCTAGCAGTGTCATCCCTCCAGTGAGGGGCTGGTGGGAGTGAGGAGCACTGGCAACACAAGCAGAGCAGAGGCAGAGGAAGCTGGGACTCGTTTGGCCAGACCCTGGGGAGGTGGCCTGGCTGTAGTGCTCGGTCCAGTCGAGACATCAGGATCATCCAAAGCATAGAACTCAAAGGGGCTCCAGTTGGGCAACTGAGAAAACGGATGAGAGGAAGTTCTGATGGCAGATGATGCTTGAAGCCCAGACAAGCAACAGCATCAATGTTGTGGTCAATCATGTTTTTTACAACAAGACTCCAGCCAGTCACAGGAGGACACAGGCATGGGGTCTACTTGATTTCCAGGTGAAAGGAATTGATAAGAACCAAAAGTGACAAATTGAACTGACTGGGCTACTCCCTAGATCAGAGCCCCAGAATGAGTTGGGAGCCGGAGTGTCTTCTGACCATGGTCCTTCCATGGCTGGACTCAGAGCAGCAACACACACATATATGCACACACACACTCCTTACCAACAGCTCGTCCTTATGGGGTAGCTCATGAGTGAGGGTTCTGGAAAAAAGGCCAGATGCCGAGTTTATCCAAGCCATGCTTGAGTCAGTATAGAGGAGACCAGATGAGAGCCAGGAGAAGCTGGGCTTGGCCACACCGGAAGAAATGGAGTGGAAGGAAAAGATACTGCAGTGATGTGAGTGGCTGGAGAATAGGCAGAGATAGAGGAGGTATAGATATGGAGTGGGGCGATCGGTTTTGAAAATAAAACTGCTAAATCCTTTTACTTGCTGTTTGACACCATACTGCCCAGATCATGAACAGGATCATGATCAAGTCCAGGTCCCTCTGGGCAAGTGTAAAGAGGGATGAGGTAGGAAATGCTATGGCTGAGATGCTCTCCTGCAGCCTACCGCCCTGAAATAGCAGTTCTGCAACCACGGGTTATTCATGAACTCCATCCAGCATGGGCCGATACAACGACTGCACTTCCTGCCATTCGGACTGGCTGAGAAACAGAGTGGGCTGAGCAGCTGGGAAGAGTTGGAAAGGACTGCATGAAAGGAATGAGGCCTTACAGAAGGCTACTATGAGATTTCAGACTCTTAATTTATGCTGACCACTGCATTGATTCTACTTAGTGAATTGATCCAAAGAGCATATTTCCCAGCAAGAGATGTAACCAATAGAATAGCATCTAAGTATCAATGGCCTATCTATATTTAAGTACCCCAAAATACCTTAATATGGCTTTCAGTAAATTGGCTGACCATTCTCTGTCACACAAGAGAAATGCATTTGGGGAACTGAATTACAGCTAGGATGCTTTAAATTTCCCAGGGTGGTAAACATGAATCCATTATTTAAGCAACTTTATGCAACATTTTCAAACTAGGGGCATTGTGCCTGCAGTTATCGCAAGGTATGAAGAAATTCAAGAGAAAGCCAGATGTTTGGCCATGTGTACATCTGCCATCTCCTTCAAATTCTGCTCCACTCTTTTCCTGAAACATTGCTGTCCACGCTGAGCTCTCAGCCTGGCATTCAAGTGGCCCAACATAGCTTTAACATGGTTCGCCCAATACCCAATTTTGACCATCTTCTCACTGACCTGCTGTGGTAGATGGGACCAACAGCTCCGATTCTTCACCCTCCCCGGATCCATCCCCTTTCACTGGCACTTTGCTGATTCACCCACTAAAAGGGTAAAAAATATTCCTGCACCAAACCCCACTCTGCCCCAGCTTGGGTTCAGCCATGTGACTTGCTTTGGCAAAGTGGATATGTGTGGGCATAAGAGCCCTAATGTTTGAAAAGGGCTTTTTCTGGTCTTGGCTGAGAGGCACCTTCTGGCTCTCTGACAGTCGCTCAGCTGACTCCCATCTCCATCTCAGGAGCATAAAAACCTCAAGGGCTCTCACATCCTTCTTGGGGCAGCAGGAAACTCTGTAGGGCTGTCTAAGGTCATCTCTGTCTGGTCACCCGTACAGCTATTGTATTTTCCTGCTCCCACTCTGCAGCAGCATGGGAATTGCCACAAAGCTGCCACCTCCCAGGATTCCATTGGCTCCCAGATCCCCTATGTTTTCCGTAGGACCCAGCCCCCTCCATTACCAATTTGGAGCTAACACTGGGGAGCCCTTTCTCAATGACCCACACGGGCATATACTCTCTTCCTTCACTCCCAACTTTTTTTTCTCTCTTCAAATTCAGAGATTTTCATTTTCTGCTATTGGTAAAAATAGGGAGGAAAGGGAACTGGCCAGCCAAGCTCTCTTCCAAGCTAATTTCTTATGTCAGGATAACTAATTTTGTTTTTCTTTCCATTTCTGCCGTGGCCCCCAGTCCCTGGAGTGGTGAATGGTGGGACGGACAATAGACAAAACGAGGGAATGGAGGCAGCAACAGCAGTAACCACAGCTGACAACAATTACCACCCCACTGTATATCAATGAGTAGGTGCCAGATCACAGACAGGGTTAGACAAACAGAGAAGTCACCTGAAGTATCAAGCCAAAAACGGGAGCTCAAAAGGAATATTAAACCATGGACACCAAAGTAGGAAACAGACATTGGTGGCAGCACCAAACCATAGAGATGTCCAGAAAAATAGCTAAGCAAGAGAAGATAACACAGAAAGGTCCATACTGTGGCAAAGGAGCAGGATACAGGGGATGGCAAAGCAAGATGGTGGTTCACTGTGCGTGTGCCAGGGCGTGGCCATGGCTTGCGGTTTTGACATCCCTACACCTCAACTGTGCTATGATCACATGATCTCTCTTAATGCAGCCATGTCCATGAACCACTGCCTAATGATCCCATGGAGCCTGGAGAGGACTGCTCTTCTCTGTCACATGGAATAGCAACCAGCGCTCATGGCTTTTTTAGGTTCTGCCACATTCTCACCTCCTAGGGATGCTTTGGTACAAACATTGCTACCCCACCCTCCTCATCTAAGCTCCCTCCCTGCAGTGACTCAAGCCATTAAAATAGCCACCCTGATATTTTGATATATTTTATATTTTCAAATGATTAGAACCAAGCATTTCAGGTATTGGTGTATTTATTGGTCTTAGATCAAGATGATAAAAAATAGAAGCAAAACCATGTCCAATGTCACAAGGTCCAACACATTAAAGGATAAAATATGATCCCCCGCCCCTCCCAAGTCACCCTACCATAAGTAGTTGAGGTTCTTCTTTTTTCTCTCTGTCTCCTGTGTCCTCGTCTGCTATTTCTCACTGGGGCCTAATGACCACCCATCTCTGTCCCAGGCTGGGTCAGGTGACCCTTTCCTGTGTTCCACGATGCCTCATGCATTTTTCTGTCACTGTGTTTCCAATTATTTAAAAACTCCCCTTTTATAAGCCTCGCTGAATTGGGAACTCCTACAAAAAGGGACTAGGTCTTTTAGTTCCTTCTCTGCCTCATTCGCATCTGTGTCCTCAGGTTCAGCCTAGCACAGGGCCTGGCATAGATGTACATTTCAGTAAATACATAGTGGTGGCCAAAGCACACTTGAAAGTAATTGAGGCATCCCCGATCCCAGTCCAAAAATCAAGGCCATAACTCTGGGGACCTCCCTGGTATAGCTTTTTAGAATCCTGGTGGTTCCCTGCTTTGACCTTTCACCATGACCCTGACCGTGAACTAAACCTCCCATGTACTCACTGGGTTCTAGTATTGACCTGGTCTTCTCTCTGTTCAGCCTGGAGTCTCAGAACCTAGAAGAAACATCTGGAGTAGAAGCAAAGGGAAGTGTTTGAGTAAGTCCAACCTACACACCGATCTGAGACAGGCTACTGGGAAACAAAAATCCTCCATGTAAAAAGCGCTGTGCAAGCGTGCGCTGCCTTGGCTGGGAGGCACGTGCGAGGTGTCGTCTGGGTCAAGGTGATCATTATTTCTGCTGTCTGGACCCCTGGAGACAGGATCCATGACCCCAATGCCTTATTCCCATCTTTACATCTATTATTCTATGCATTTTTGATGTTTCCATCTGTGTACTTTGCGGGGAATAGCGGTGATTACAAAAGAGTGCTCTCCGCTCTCTCCAGGGCATTGCTAAAGGGCTGGTTTCCCGGCACGTCTGCAGTGGGCAGAGCCGGGCGGCGTCCTGCTAGCCCTGGCAGTTCTTACACACGCCTCTTTTGAAAGACAGGCGAAATCCTTTCAAGACAGAAAGCGGTGGGCTCGCCTCTCTCCCATTTCAGCAATTATCCTTAGGCTGCTCTGTTTCATACATTTATGGAGTGGTTATGTGGGATTAAAGGAGCAATTGAATCTGTATCAAAAATACGTTTGCCATTTCTCGCCTCCCTGACAAACATGTTATTACTGCCTGCGCAAAGGGGCATTTACCTGTCTGTCAGAAATATACTTTGTTTTCGTCTTGTGTGAAATCCTCTTTTACCTCCAAAGACACATCTGTGGAATACAATGAATGCTTTTGACAGACATTTCCCAAGGGAAAGCGCCAGCCTTCGCCCTGCCCGTGGCGGGCCCTGGCCTTGAAGCAGCACCATTTTGTCGATGAAACACAGTCAGGAACCTGTGTGCTCTAAAAATAGAACCCTGTGGAGTTCCTTCATTGCCCAGGTCTCTGCTGCTGCCCTCATTCACATCCTATTTAATAGATTCCAATTTTCCTGAACATTCTCCCCAGTTTTTTCCGGAAATAAATACATTGCATTGAAAGGGGGAAGCGTTTCAGCTCTGTGGCTGCAGAGTGCTACCTAATTAAGTGCCCTGGGACTTGGGCTCCCTCCTGTTTCTTAAACGCACTCGGATTCGGCAGCTGGTCACCCTCTGAAGTGAGTCGCTCTGTTTCCAAGCTGTCATTTCCTACACTTAATGACAATCTCGAAAGTGCATTGTCAAGACCAGCTCTAATATTAGGGGCCATACCTATCTAGAGCTTTAGATTTGCAGAACATTTACACTCTCACTACCATTTTGAGACTTTTAGCAATCTTAGGAGGTAGGTATTTTCCCACTTTAGAAATGAGGAAGTGAAGGCTCGGTGGGGGTAAGGGTCTTGCCAAAGCCAAAGAGCTTTATGGACAGCCTGACCCAGCTCTCCTGAATAGGTCTCCCTGCTTCTTGCACTGCTGAATAAAAACCGTCAAGAGTTAAACCAAAAGCTCTGCACCTGGCCCCTGGGCTTGGGTCCACGCTGGGCATGCCCACAGCTCCTAGGGGACGCCAATGTGCAAGGAGGACTGAGGACCCCACACAGCCGTCCTCCGGAGTCCAATCCTGTGCTCGGGAATGACAATGGAAGAAAGGACGTGTCCCAGAGGAAGAGGCTGGGAGTAGCGCGTGTACATACGGTGGGGGCAGGTAGCCAATCTGCATATGCATCTCAGAAACTCCGACAAGTCAGGCCGGTCACTTCCTAAGTACCTTAGGCCCAGTAGGAGAAATGGTGAAGGAGTTTTGGAGAGAGGTCATCAGGCCATAGACACAGATTTAAAACTATCTTTAATGTTTTACATTTACTTTATTTCGCAGTTTCTCAACTCCATGCGCCAACATTGTGGGCCAGATAAATCTTCACTGTCGGGCCGGGCGCAGTGGCTCACGCCTGTAATCCTAGCACTCTGGGAGGCCAAGGCGGGTGGATCGCTCAGGGTCAGGAGTTCGAGACCAGTCTGAGCAAGAGCGAGACCCCGTCTCTACTAAAAAATAGAAAGAAATGATCTGGACAACTAAAAATATATATAGAGAAAAAAAAATTAGCCTGGCATGGTGGCGCATTCCTGTAGTCCCAGCTACTCGGGAGGCTGAGGCGGAAGGATTGCTTGAGCCCAGGAGTCTGAGGTTGCTGTGAGCTAGGCTGATGCCACAGCACTCACTCTAGCCCGGGCAACAAAATGAGACTCTGTCTCAAAAAAAAAAAAAAAAATCTTCACTGTGGGGGTGTCCTGTGTATTACAGGATGCTTAGCAGCACCCCTAGCCTCAATCCATTAAATGCCAGTAGCAACCCACACACATACCCTGGTTGTGACAGTCCAAAGTGTCTCCAGACATTCTCAAATGTTCCCGGTGGCAAAATTATCCACCCCCAGTTGAAAACTGCTGCTTTATTTCATTGTATCTAATATACATTTATCTGTTCCCTCCTCCTTAACTGTGAGCTCGTTGAAGGGAGGGCCATATTGCACCTGCTCTATAATCCCCAAATCTAGCAGCGCACTGTAGAGAGCTTTCATTCAGTTCACAATGACCGCTCAAATTGACCTGTCTTCTCAGGAGTAACTTTATGAGGGTTTGAACTTCATCACCCTGGTCCAAGAGGTGGGTACCTAATTCAAATACAACCAATTAGATTCTCCCTCCTGTTGGGGGCAGGACTGATAGACTCCACAACGGCTGAGGCTGCTCTTTAAATAGCTGAGCTGGAAGCTGGGAGCAGCCTCTCGTACCTACCACATGAATCAAAAGCAAAGAAAGCCAATCTTCCAAGGAATAAGAATGCACCAGAGGATCAAGCAGAGACTAGAGACCAGATGAGAGCACCTCTCTGGGCTCATGATGGCTTTTCAGACACTGCCTGTTGATTTTCCCAGCCTCTTCCCTAGGCCTGGGTGCATTCCTGTCCTTGGGTTCTATGTAACACCCTTGCATCCTGATGACAAACTCCCTTCTTATATGGAAAATAGCTGGAATTGGATCTTAACATGTATAATTAAAGAAACCTCACCAATACATGGGACCTGGCCCTGAGTAGATAGTCCATAAATTTTGCTTAATTAATTGATTGATTGATTAATGAGTTGGCTGCCAAAATCAAGAAGTTGTGAGAGTGGCAGGGCTGTATGAAAGCAGGAGCAACACAACAGCACCACTGGCCACCTGGGGTCCCCTGGGCGGGAGAAACAGCTCCTCTCTCCAGACAGTGCCCGGCTGTGCCTGGGGGCAGAGGCAGATCCAGCCCCTGAAAGAGGAGGAGTTGGTGGTAGAGGGGGATGTGCAGTCATAAAGCCCAAGGGGATGCTGACAAGAACCCAGTCCTCTGAGTCTTTCCAAGCTCTGCCTGGCCCACAGAGGACCTGGGTAGTCATTCAGCCACGGTTGCTGCTCCTAAACCATCTCAAGGAAATTCCCAATTCTTACTTATCCACTTCACAATGCGAATTTTGGGGATGTGGGGGCTAAGAGCTTGTGTGAGGGGAAACACCAGCATGACAACACTGCAGATGAAGTCAGGTGAGAACTGGCAGGGTAAGTCCACCCACTTCCTGATAACACTGTTCCAGCCCCTCAGGAGCCTCCCAGCGTGACCTGAGATGGCTGCCTGATGTGGGTTTACAGCAGGCCGGGATTCAAGCAAAGCTCTTCAGGCTCTCCCTTGGGCACACCAGGATGGCGTTCATTTCTAAAATGCAAAGGGCACATAGCAAGGGACCAGGCTGAGGTCCCTGTGTGGTGCCCTGGGTGAGTACACACCACCTGCACGTGGCAGGGGAGGCATGGAGGGTCCCTGGACTTCAGAGAGCTGAGCAGATGAGTCTGGATGAATGGACTGATCCCAGTTGTAACCAGGAGGGCTCCGTGTTGTTAAGTAACAATGACTACTAATGTGGCATCATGTAAGTGAAGTCAAAACCACAATGGTCACGAGTGGCACCAACATGCCAAGGCCAGAGAAAGCAGAGGACCAATGTGTATTCACAGAGCAGAGAGGTCTATGCAAATGTCTCATAACATCAGGTAAACAACCAACAGCTCAGAGTTTCAGGCAAGGCACTTCTCTGCCTGGGTAGTTTTTCTTGGATAATATTTCCCTGTAAAACTTCCAAGGTACTTGCATAGCATATTTCTGTGTCCGCTCTTGCTAATCTTTTGTACCATCTGGGGCCATCTGGAGAAGCCATAATGCAAACATAACCCAAAGAGGATACGTAACCCTCTCTGTTATGTGGGCTGTCTGTGATACCAGAGGGTCATCAGAGTTGGGCTCACAGAACAGAGAGCAGTGGATAAGACAACTTTGATGTCAACAATGCTGGAGACCACTGAGATACAGGGTATTGAGGCAGATGCTATCATTGCTGTACATCGGAGAGAGAAATTTTGGTTGTGAAAGCAACCTTTGGTATCTTAAAAGAGTAACCTGTAGGAAAGTGGGTGCTCAAGAGAAAACACCTCTTTGGTCAGGACCATCACACAGACCCATGATGGCAGACAGCCAGGGGAATAAATCACCACCCACAGCCCCACTGAGCACCAAGCAGGAGGATCCCCCTGCAAATTCATTAATCCCTTCTCCGCTCAGTTTTCCAGGGACACCACCAGAAGAGCAAGCCCCTCCTTCCTAGGGATCCCAGGGCTTCCAGTGCCTTAGTTCCACTGCATCTGGCTTGCTCTTCAGGTGGCACTCCAGAGGGCAGGGACAACAGGCACAAGTTCCACACGGGTTTGCTGTGGGAACGAACTGGTGAGGGATGCAGGTCCTGACAGTGAGGGATGTGCCTTGGGGGTTTCTGCCCCCTGTCCCAGCCACCACAAGGGAGACTACTCCTACAGACCCCAGAGAAAGCCCTAGGGCCTACAAGTCGATTTTGCAGTTAGAATTTCTAATATGGCAAGTGATCTGTATGTGGCAACTCCAGTCCCAGCATTGAAGCCTGGGGAACCAACCGCTAAGCCATGCATGGCCCAGGAAGTTTACAGCTTCCAAAAGAACTATGTCCCCAAATCCTCTTTCTTAATTCAATAATACATTCTAGAATATTAATTCATTTGGTGGCAGACATTGTGCAAGATGCAAGGTAACCAAGGATAAAAAGGAGAGAAGGTGCTTGATGCCATGAAGCTTACATTCTAAAGAGGGGAGATGGGGAAAGACCTCCATCAGAACACATTTTCCTGTTGAAATGTGACTGAATCTGGGACACAGATGCCCACCATCATTACATAGGGGGCTCGCAATCCCCTCCATGTCTTCGACTAATAGAGCTGAACCGGAGCACCATGTCTTTTTGTAAAGAGAGCTATAGCAGGCCCATGTTCTAAGCATCAAGGGTTCCTGATCATGAAGACCCTTCACCCCCATCCAAGGGTCAGTCTTTCCAATACAGCGTCCTAAGAGTCCTCTCTGGGGAGAAAAGATGAGTCTTCTATGCTGATCCACAAAGAAGCCGGCCCTCCCATAAGGCCAATTACAATAAAGCTGTATGTCACATTGGCTCAAAGTAGTGACTGTTAGAGTCAGACAGCACAATCATGGCACACACTGACTGTGCAAACTGGACACTCTCTGTGCCCCACTTTCCCCTTGTGTAAAATGAGGATAATAGTCCCAACCTCCCTGAGTTTCCAAGTACTTTGGAAGAGGTCCCATATCTAAACCACTTGCTCCCAGCCTGGCATGTGAGTCTCTCACCAGGTTTCAGTGCCTTTCCCTCCTCCTCTGGGCTGACTCTCCCTCCTCCCACCTCTGACCCAGACCCCACGTGTTCCTCTAGAGCACCCCACGTAGGCTTTCTTCCCCCTACCAAGGCAGTACTTATCTTACCCACACTCCCATTTCCCCAGTTTCTGTGCTCAAATAACAAGTAGGACCAGGGGATCCTTCAGACCACAGGTCCGTGAGTTCCCATCGTGAACCTGTAGACCCCACTTATAGGGAGGACTCACCCAGGGGAGAAGTCATGTGGTGCAGACCTCTGACAAGGACATAGCTGAGACAAGGAGTCATCCGAGTGCCCCTCATAACTACCCCTATCTCACCCCACCCCCAGGACTGAGCCATCTATCCTATAAGCACATCAGAACAGCTTTTTAGCAATGAAGCAACAACTCAAAATTTTTCTACTCGTAGGGCAAAGTGATAAATTTTCCCTGAATTCCCCCTCTCCCACCCTCCTTCTTACAAGACAGCACTTGAGTGTGGATAAGTTGCCTATTTGTGGAGTAGTGCCTCTGGTTTTATTGCAAATTAAACATGCACACATTATAAACAAACAATAGATGTCTCTAGAGCAAATATACTGCTTTCAGACCCCTCATAAATTCTTCAACAGGAGCTCTTTGCGGTTTATAGCCTTAATATAATTTTGAGTGAGTTACAGCCCTATGTGTCAGGAAGGAGGTTTCTCACTTAGGGGCCTTAGGAGCAGGACTCTCCATTCTCCTATTTTGCTGCAAACTCCTTCAGGGTTAGAGTTTGGTGGTGGTCTAGTCTCACGCTGGCCGCCCTCTCTCTCTCTCCTTATTTTTTGATTTCTTTATAATATTCTCTTTTTCTAATAAGCTCAGAACTTACCCCTACACACCAAATCACAGGATTCTGGCACAGGGGAGACGATGCCCACCAACCCACACTTTCTTCCTTAAGGTTTGATGTGGAGAAATGAAGGCCAGAGAGGCTGACTGGGAGGGACCGGAAACCCAAACTGTTTTCCTGCTCTCACACACTCAGCACTCAACACAGCCCAGAATACTTCTGTGACCACAGAGCGGTTCTCCAGCAGACACTGAGTGTCCTATCACTCAATTCAATTCTGACGCTACCTACCTGGAGACAGCATCAGGCCCCACAGGGTAAGGGCTCAGTCCCACAAGACTGCCCCCACTTGAGATGCTGGTCGCAAGTCCCAGGTTGTGATCAGTACTTCTGACCAACTGGGCATAAGTTGGGGGTTCCTACGATCCCCTGCTCTAGTTCAGTTAATTTGCTAAGACAGCTCGCAGAACTCAGGGAGTCACTTACTTATGTTTAACACTTGATTATATTGTTAAAGGATATTATGAGCACCCAGATGAAGAGAAGCTCAGGGCAAGGTGTCAGGGAGGGCCCCGAGGACCCCACCCTCCAGGCATCCCCATGTATTCAGCTATCTGGAAGCTCTCCACGCCCTGTAGTTCAAGGATTTTTATGGAGGCCTCATCACACAGGCATGATTGAGTATTAGCTCAGTCTCCAGCCCCTTCCCTGAGGCTGGGGTGGGATAAGCTGAAAGTTCCCAGCTTCTAATCATGGCTTGGTCTTTCTGGTAACCTTCCCCCATCCAGAAGTCCATCATGAGTCACTTCATTAGAACAAAAGATGTTCCTAGTACCCAGGAAATTCCGCAAGATTAGGAACTCTGTGTCAGGAACCAGAGTCAAAGACAAATATTAGGACAAAAGATGTACTTAGCACCCCTATAGCTCAGGAAATTCCACAGGATTAGGAACTCTGTGTCAGGAACCAGAGTCAAAGACCAAATATTAGGACGAAAGATGTACTTAGCACCCCTATAGCTCAGGAAATAACGAGGGTTTCAGAAGTTCTGTGCCAGAAGCAGAAACCACACAGATATTTATTATATCACAACATCACATGGAGAAACTCACCAGTTAAGCAGCAGAGCAAAGACTGGAACACAGGCCTTCTGACTCCCAGCTCTGAGCTCTTCCTAACTTGATGGGGGTCCCAGGAACCTGACTTAAATTAAAGGGCTTTTAAGTGCTTGCCATACTGAAAAATCAGAGAAAGAAGCTAACAGTTGTGGGAGGTGGATGTGTGTCAGGATGCCAACACTAAAATCAGGAGCTAAATGGAAGGACCAGAATGGAGCGTGTGCAGCCAGACTCTCACTCCTGAGGGAGGACAGAGGAGACACACGGCATGCAGGACAGGTCATGGCAGGGAAATGGGTGGGAAGCACGGGGATTTCCAGGACTGATGCCAGGAACAAGTTTGCTTTAGAACATTCCTCCTTTCCATGGCGCAGGTTTAGCGCCTCTTTAAAAGATCCTCCTCACACTGACTCTTTGTTCTGCATCTTAGAGCAACTCAGCAGGATACCATTCAAGCAGGACCTAGACCCAACCAGGTGATTTGCATCTCAGGAAACACCAGGGGAATGTCCATCTCACACAGCAAACGTCATCCTGCTGTCTCCTTGCAGGCTTCATGTGGCCCTGGCAGGGGTAGGTGCTTGGATTTTAGCTCCTGTCCTGCCATGTTCAGATGAGGAAACCGAGGCTCAGAAAGGCTGGCTTACCAAAAATGGCACTGCTGGTAACTAGAAGACACTTTATTTAATTCTGGCCTTCATACTCCCATTTCAATGCTCTTGTCACTCCACCAAGATTTCCCCTAAGCTACCTCCATGACATTCCTGCCTTCCTAAACAACGTTATAGGTGATGATGTTTTCCTTAATCCTTTCAAAATTCCTATTATTTTCTTTTATTGATGTATCATAGTGGTACATATTTTGGGAGTACATGTGATACTTTGATACATGCACACAATATGTAATCAAATCAGGGTAACTGTGATAGTCAGTTGATTTCTTTAAATTAATTAAGCTTCATTTTTTGTGAATGTTGTCAGTGTCATGATACCCCTTTAGATCATTGTCAAAACTCAAAGATCTCAAATCTGAGGTCGAGAATTAGAATTAATTCAAATGGTTTGGACTGTGAAACTTGACTAACTCCTTTCCATATCAAAAAAGACAGAATAGAAAATTTGTTTTTGTTTTTAGTTAGTATAAAAATTTCCAGGTGATGGACTATAAATGCAATGAACTCTAACCCTTTGAAATAAGTTCATCCTTTTTTGATTATGTTTTCACAGCTGAAGCATAAATGACTTGCTGCCAGACCAGGAATTCATCCCCCTTGTTGAGAGGCAGGCGGGGAAGGGCTGTGGACTCAGTCTCTGCCCATTAGGCTACCAGTCCTCACTGATTCTCCAAAAAGAAGAGGAGCCGACCAACACCTGCCTCCACTCGGTTCCCAGTCATTGCCCAGGAAAGACCAGCTGCTCTGCTTTCCCACAAGTCCAAGGAAATACAATATTCCTGAAATGGCCATGAGCCTTTGGGAGATGAGAACCTCTGATCCCTAGGAAGGAAGAGAAGGAAGATCTTGCCCATAAATCCTCTTTTATCTTCCTCTCCAATTCCACATGCACAGAGCCTGGGGAGGAGAGAGAGAAAATAGATGGTGGTGGAGAACAGCCCATCAAGAGGAGGAGCTGGTGTTTCCACCCACTGTGACACCAAGGCAAATTCCCTAGCCCTTCCCCCTCTTTTTGCGGGACTGTGTCTTATGGAAGGTAGGCAGTACCGTGAAAATAGTTCCTTTTTCTCTCTTTGTCCCCTCCCTGGGTATCCCCATTTGACTCTAGAAAGTCAAGACTATCTTTCTTAAAAGAATCTGAAATACTGAAAAAATCAAGCAAGAAAGAAAAGTTTCTAGACGTCCAAACAAGAGGGAAAGTCAAGAAAATCATGTTGCATTCATTAACTAGGATAATATGTAGCCATTTATAAGTGACATTTATGGTGTTTCTAAGATGGGAAAATGCAGTCTGCAAAGTCTTCAATAGAGAATGATCACAACCATATGAAAACTGGAACCAGAGAACTCTCTCTACAGAAAAAGCTTCATAGAAATGTAACTGAATATTAATCTTGGAATGTCTTAATAGTAAGACTGTAGGTCATAATTTTTCTTTGCTTTCTATGTTTTTCTAATTTTCAAATTTTCCATAACTAATATAAATTTTCTAACAGAAAAAAAGTAAACTTTATTTTTAAAAATATTCTTCTTCTCTAAACAGTGACAAAATTTTAGAGAGAAAAGTGTAGTGTTAGGACTCAGACTCAAATAGACTTGCATTGTAATCCAGCTGTGCCCTCTACCAGCTGTGCAGCAGAGGTAATTGTTTTATGCTTCTGTGTCTCTATTTCCTGTTTTGTACAGTGAGAATAATAATAATACATACTTCACATTGTCATTGTGAGGTTTAAGCAAGACAAAGTATAAAAAGCACCTTTCCTAACACCCTTCTGGCCCATAGCAGGAGCTTCATAAGTGTTATTATTACCGCTAGCTATTATTGCTGTTGCTATTGTTGCCAAGTCACCTGAAGCCCACTGCATGGGCTGATAGTCAAGAGAGCATACATATATGGATTAAAGACTTAAATATAAGACCTGAAACTGTAAAATACTAGAAGAAAACATAGGAAAAAAACTTCTTGACATTGATCTTGGCAAAGATATTTTGGATATGACTCCACGGTACCGACAAGAAAAGCAAAAATGGACATATGGAATTGCATCAAACTAAAAAGCTTCTGCATAACAAAGAAAACAGTCAACAAAGTGAAGAGAAAATCTACAGAATGGGAAAAAATATTTGCAAGTCATACATCTGATAAGGGGCTAATATCCCAAATATGTAATGAAGTCATACAACTCAATAGCAAGAAAACAAATAACCCAATTTTAAATTGGGCAAAAGGCCTGAATAGACATTTATCAAAAGAAGGCGTACAAAAGGCCAATCGGTATATAAAAACATGCTCAAAGTCACTAATCATCACAGAAATATAACTTAATACCACAATGCAATATCACCTCATGCCAGTAAGAATGACTTTTATCCAAAGGACAAAAGATAATGAGTGTTGACAAGGATGTGGAGAAAAGGAGACCCTTGTATACTATTAGTGGGAATGTAAATTAATACAGCCAGTATGGAAAACAATATGGAGGTTCCTCAAAAACTAAAAATAGAACTACTGTGTGATTTAACAATCCTACTTCTGGGTGTGTATCCAGAGGAAGTGAAATCCGTATGTCAGAGCGATATCTGCACTTCCATGTTCATTGCAGCATGATATGGAATCAACCTACATGGCCATTAGCGGAGGATCAGATAAAGAATATGTGGTATATATACACAATAGAATACTACTCAGCCTTAAAAAAAAAAAAAAAAAGGAAATCCTGTCATTTGCAACAATGTGGATCAACCTTAAAAAAAAAAAAAGGAAATCCTGTCCTTTGCAACAATGTGAATCAACCTAGAGGACAATATGATAAGCGAAATTAGCCAGGCACAGAAAGGCAAATACTGCAGAATCTCACTTACATGTGGAATCTATAAAAGTCAAATTCGTAGATGCGGAGAGTAGAAAGGTGGTTACCAGAGACTGGGGGTGGGAGGATTGGGGAGATGTTGGTCAAAGGGTACAAGTTCAATAAGTACAGGAAGAATAAGTTCTGGAGATCTATCGTACAGCACGGTGACTATAGTTGATAATAATGTCTTATATACTTAAAAATTGCTAAGAAAGTAGATTTTAAACATTCTCATCACAAAAATGATAAGGATGTGAGGGGGATGGATATGTTGATTAGCTTGATTTAGTCATTCCATAATAGATACATATATCAAAGCATCACATTGCATACTATAAATATATAGTTTTTCATTTGTTAATTTTTAAAAATTTTTTTAAAAACTTTATATAGATGGAATCATACAGTGAAAAAAAAGAGAAAGAGAGAGAGAGTGCATACAGGGTCAAAAAGAGCCTGGTCCTCCCTTGGGGTGAACTGGACCCTAAGGATACTAAATGAAGATGGCAGCACTGAAGATAGCTTTGAACTTGTCATTTCCTGAAGAGCTACCAGGCTGTCTGCAGTGACAGGAAGTGCCTATGCAAAAGACATATGATAATTAGCCGAGCCACCATTCAGTTTCACCATGAGATTTTCCAGCTCTAAACCCTCCCAAGACAGATCTGCACTTTCTGGGGTGTTCACTGCATATAAATTTTCTTGAGGAGAAAGATTCCCAAATTGTTCTCCTGACTCATGCAAGTTCTTTTGATTGGAACCTAAAATCTTACATTATAAGAAATGTTCCTGATGCCAAAAGCATTTATCAATAAATGATGAGAGACTGGGCAAGATAACAATAGAATTCCAAATAGCAATCTAGTGTCTCTGAAAAATAGGACTATTTCCTGTTCAAGAAGTTTTGTTAGCTCTTTGGCATTGAGGATATATGATTTGGAAAATATCAGTAATTTTTCCAAAGTGACAGATTTCTTTTTTTTTAGACTAAATGAATGGATTCCCTTTATCCAGGTCCTTAAAATCCTACCTAAGCAGATTCCAGCCCTTCATATCTCTGGCCTGAAAATTGTATTGTTCATTTATAGACAGTCTTGGATTAGCAGATGCATAGAAGGTGCTCCATGGGGAAGTCCTTCCCTGCTGCTTACAGACCTTAAATATGAAACAGGTATCCAGAGCAAAAATGAAATTAGAGGGTTTCTACCAATAATGCACCTTAGCAGTGCAGGTGGGGACCTGGGGGACTGAAAATTACTGTTTGCAAGCTGTGCTGATGATGTACTGTTGGTTTAACATAACCATGAGTCCACTGAGCCCAGTGTTCCCAGACATTTTTTGAGCTTGATGGTAGGAGGATCTGTGTACATTAGCATGCCTTCCTTCAGAGGTGTCCAGGACACTTCGCATGTATGTCAATCAGTGGCGTCTCTAACCCATCATTAGGTTGATTGATTCCTGTGGGGAAACTGAGGGAGCTCAGTATCGAGAGCAAGGATGGGACATACCACCTTCTTGTTTTGTGTCCATGTGGTACCCTTTCCTGATACATACCTCCCAACCCTTTCTCCCATTCCCAGTGCTAGTGGAATAAATGTTTGTAAAGAATAGAATCAGTTTTACGGAGTGTAGGTTTTAACGAAGACAGGAACATATTTACCACCCCCCGCCAATCTATCTTCTGCCTTTTGGTAATAAAATTTGACTGCATGTGAAGGAGAATTTCATAGTTCTATAAAGAAAAGCAGCTTATAGCATGAAAGGCCTATAGCTTTGCAGAATAGAAAGAAAAATTTAAGCTGGAGGTGGTTTTTAAAAACCTTTTCAATATCCCTTACAGGAAACAAAAACTATCTTATCCAGGTCCAGGCTCTTTGAGATTTGCAGCAGGAAATCCTCCTAGTATTTGATGATTTCATTCCCACAGGGACCGGCACATGTCAGAAGCAAAATGAACGCCTTTTTTCTGGACTTCTTTCCAGCATTATCATTATTATTGCCATCATTGTTAGATTAGGCACTGGTTTCGCATAAAGCAACAAACCGTCAAAAATATACAGGCTTCAAGGCTCTCCCATAGTTATCAGCACATCTAGAATGGATCAGATATTAGCACTGTTGCATATTTATTTCTATAAGACTGTGACTATGCAAAGATCTGAACAAATCCCTTCACCTTTGTGAACAGAAAAGCATGCCAAGACCCCATAGATTTCCCCCAAACAAATGGAAATATTATGACCTGGAGAATGTCAACTCCAGTAAGATTTCATCCTACATTGCTTTCCATCCTCCCTCCAGCTATGAAGAATTCTGCCCTGGTGGAATGGAGACTCAAATGTAAGGTGGGTCAGCAAGCAGAAGGGGAAGCATTGTTTCAGGCAATCCTGTGGGCTCCTGGAGGTAGAAATTGAGACGTTCATGGCTTTCTGTCCCCCAGCTCATTGTAGAGGCTCCTTGAATGCTTATTGAATTCCAGCTAGCTCAACTACAGAGG
This sequence comes from Avahi laniger, assembly GCA_963575035.1. Classification (NCBI taxonomy): domain Eukaryota; kingdom Metazoa; phylum Chordata; class Mammalia; order Primates; family Indriidae; genus Avahi; species Avahi laniger. The sequence continues at coordinate 31,510 of CAUYSK010105986.1, forward strand.
CTGGTTTAGGCAAGGGCAACCAGATGGCCCAAGACTCAGGGTCTGACAGATGTAGTTTGTTCCACACCAATTTGGTCAAGGCAAGGCCGTTGGTGGGGTGTGGGAGGTGGGGGAGAGAGGACAGGAGGCGATGGAGTACTGAGAAGGGAAGAACTTGGGTACTGGGGGAGACACAACTCTAGTGATCCATCCATTTCCAGAGGGACTTCAGCTGGTAACTTGGGGGGAGGGAGTTCAGGTAGAAGATTTCAGCATTTCTTCACCACCATCCCCAACAGGGAAGGAATAAACTGAACTGAGTGTTAAGTCCCAACCACAGAGATAGAGTTTAAGTTGGGAGTCAGTCATGGAGAAAGAATATAATACAAGGCACAACAACCAGGCATTTACAGGGTGCAGAGGGAGGCAAATGCCCACTCTGGCAAAGTCTAATGCTGAGTCAGGAAGTACCAGGACTGGACGGGCCACTCACATAAGCAGAGCTTGTCCTTGCCATGCCCAACATCAAGTCTGAGAGTGTGACTTAACTCCAGGACCCCAGATGATGGGCGTTGGGCTACTGTTGTCAGCTGTGTCCTGGTCAGGAATACCTGGGGGCTTACGAGGTCCTGGATCTGCAGGTAAGCGGAGCTGAGCACAGCCAAGACAGGCAGAGAAGAGCCTACGGACTCTGCCTGGCCGGTTTCTATAGAAGGTTCAGAAACATGGTCATTCAGGCTCGAATTGAACCAAAACAGTGCAGGCTGACAGAATTATTAGTAAAAGATGATCTTGGCCTGATGTCTTTTCTTTGTTATTATTTGAAGGAAAAGAGCAGGTTGTACAATGTCTTTTTCTAGGCAGCAAAGCCAAATTCTTGGCTCCTTAGCTGTCTGGCACAGGTTTGGAAAAGTTGATGAGTGAGCTTGATGTGTCTTGCTTTGGAGAATTTTGCCCAGTGTCAGCTATACTCCCTTGGTGTAACCAGGCAACAGGATGATTTTATCAAGAATGCAAAAGCAGGAAAGATGGCCAAGTTCCATAAATCAGTGATCTGAGAAATGGTACATTAGGGGCTTCTGGAAACTGACAAAGCGAGGAAAGAGGAAAGAAACCCCTCACGATGACCATGGTGCAGAAAATAAAACAAAGAGATGACAGAAGTCATGACAGACATAGGAGAGGCTCATACCCCCAAGATCGACAGTGTCCAGAGATTAGTAAAGGATGTTCCTCTTTGGCCAACTGAAGCCTAAAAAAAGACACACAGAATCTCTACCCATCCTTACCCTACCATCATTCTATACCCATTGTATCAGTCAGAGTTCAATCAGAAAAAGAGACCCTCCAGGTTTCTGAATGGAAAGGTTTTAATATAAGGAATTAGACACTTACCCAACCATTGGAAAGACTTGAGGAGCAAAGATCAGGATAGCATCTGATCTTCATGAAATCAATAAGTGACCAGAGCAAAGAGGTGGCTGCCAACAACCTCTGCTGCCCACATAGCTCAAAGCAAGGGACTCCCAGAAATTGCAGAGAAGCTACAGTCTCAGCTCCCTGCCACATCAAAGCAGATGGCTCGTGGTAACTCACCAGAAAACTCTGTAAACCTCACCTTTGCCCCCCTTCCCATCTGCTCACAATTGCTGTCAGAGAATAATGACTTCTGCTCTGCCACCCTTCAACTTTCACAGGGGTTTACAGAATCTCTCCCAGAACCACCCTGGAAAGGAATCCTGGGAAATATAACCTCAGACGTCACTGCAATGATGATGTAGTGATGAAGATGATGTCAAAGGAGGTGGAAAAGATGCTGAGTTAACTGTGTGCAGACAATCTGGCACCCCCATTGAGAATGGGGGTCTGGTGATTTTTTTCAATCTTTGGTGTGTGGTTTGTAGATTTGAAGTTTGTTATTGATTCTGTCTTGAGTATATTTCCTTTCACAGGCTTGCACTGAGTGTTTGCAAAATGGTAGCAGATTACCAGCTGATTATTCACTCCTTCCCTGAACATTTGCTGGGCTCCTACTAGGTAGCAAGTGCTGGGGTTGGACTAGTGAGCAAGACAGATGGGATCCCTGCCCTCATAGGCTTGTGCTCTGACCAAAGACTGTAAGACAGGATGAAAGTGAACAAAATGAACAGGCTAATTTCTTTTTTTAACGGCTTTATTGGGATGTATGTTACATGTCATAAAATTCACCCATTTTAAGTCTACAGTTCGAAGACTTTTAGTAAATTTATTGAGGGGTACAACAATCACCATAGATCAGTTTTAGAACCATTCATCCCCCAATAAAATCCCTTGTGCCCATTTATGATTAACCCCAGTTTCCACCCCCAGGCCCAGGGCACCAGTAGTCTACTTTCTGTCTCTATAAATTTGCCTTTTCTGAACATTTCACAGAAATGGAGTCATTCCACTAATTTCCCTTTAAGATAAACATGACAATTTAAATGGATCAGAGATATATGATGGGACTCCTGGGGCAAGAGAAGGCCTCACCCTTTTTGGGATGATGGGAGGAAACCTTCCCAAGAAAGGCCAGCTTCTGAGCCGAGATGGGCCTTTTCATATACATGAGGCATATGTTGTCAATAGCATGAGGTCACTTGATATAAAATACACTAAATTACACCAGCACAGTAAAATTGTGGCTTGAATGTGAGGGTTACATTCATTGTCACCAACGATCATCTCATGGCAACAGTCACACCCAAGGAAGGCATGCTCTGGAGACCTGTGGGCTTCTAGAAGAGAACAGTCTTGCGAAGAAAACTCAGTAGAGGCTGGGACACTTGAAGGAAAGGGATAAAGGGCTCTGTTTTCTCTCTAAAGAACATCATCCTCAGCCTCCATTTGCAAACAAAGCCGAGGGCCCTGCCAGAACAGACACAAAAAGAGATGGAACCAAACCCATGGGAGTACCTACTTCAACTCCTCCCCTGCCCTAGAAGCTAAGTCAGGATACAGCAAACTTTTGGCCCCCAGAGCAGCATGGGAGGCAAGGGTTAAGACTCTGGGATCAGGTAGTTTTCCAAATCCCAGGTCCTTCACTTCCTTGCTATGTGATCTGAATTGTCATTTCCTCATCAGGAAAATGGGAATAAAAGTTTTCATCTTACAGTACTGTTCTGAGGATTAAATGTGATACTATCCTCAGATAGCGATCTGAGGAAGCGATGGGTCTAATGCCTAATGTGTCATAAGCCCTCAATAAGTGACACTATTTGTTACTTTGAAAGGAGGAGCAGCAGGCTCAAGAACCAGGCAGGCAAAAGGGAACACAAGGTTATACACCATTTGGTAGATCAATTTTAACTACTTCAAGGGCCACATTTACGTAAAAAGATACTAGGGTTGCTACCAGGCTTAATTAAGCAAAATGATGTGTCTCTCAGAGGCAGCCAGGGACAGGGGAGACTGAACCAATTCTACAAATGCAGGAGCTCAGAGTCAAAGATGCCCATTAGATGGAGACCCCTCACCCCACCCTGGAAATGCACTCAAATCTGTGGAGTCTATCGGATGTCTACTGAGATGGCATGGGGGCTAGAGCCAATCTCAACTTAACGAGTAAGAGACCCAACAGACATGAGAGTTAGGACAATTTGACAGATGAGAAAACCAACTGTTAGAAGGTAGGCAGATAAGGAGGTTGAAGGTCAAGAATCTGTGGGCCTTGAAAAGCTAAACACATGAAGTGGAGGAGGGGGCAAAAACTGGATGGTTGCATGACTTGGGGACTCAAAGACATACTCTCCATCATCTCTCCAAATACCTTCTAGGACTTTTTCTGAAAACACAGAGATGAAAACCCTGAAAAGATTGTCTTTAGCTAGTAAAACCCATCAACAGGATAAAAACAGCACCTGCAGTGTGTGTGTGGTTCGTCGCTTGTATAGTCTCATCACAGAATTCAGCTCAGTAAATAATTTAGCTGAAATAGAAGGAAATATCTATCCCTTAGCCCCAGGGCTTTCAAAAGGTGATATCTGTTAGTATTGACTGAAGAAAAGCCAGCAATCAACTATCTTTCTCTGTCTTCTTCCAAGAGGGCTGTTTTTACGCCTTTTCAAAATCTGGAGCAAAGACTTTTGAAAAGGACTGTCATGTCCAATTCATCCAGCTGAGCCCAGCCCTGCATGAAGACAGCACTAGCCTTCTCTGAGAGGGGAGGTCATTGGAAGATGCTCCATGAGGAGTAGACACAGAAGAGCGTGTTACCACTTTCAAGAGCAAAACCTCAGCAGTCATCAGAACTGGATTTAAATCCTGGCTCTGCCACTTAAGCAAGTGATTTAATGTCTCTGTGCCTCAGTTTCTTTCTCTATAGGGCTGTTACGAGAATTAAAAGAGATAATTCTCACAAAGCACTTCGTTGAGTACCTGCCACATTGTTAGTGCAATAAAATTGACTTTTCTCGTTAGTATTCATGTATTCAAACATGAGTGGTCATCACGCGCTGTGCTGGGAGCTGGGCATGGGCGTACCTGGCGTGATGGGACAGACATGGGTCTGGGAGAATGAACCCCTGAGTTCAGTTCTGGCTCTGCCCGTGATAGTTGTTTAGACTTAGTCAAGTCCCCTAACCTCCTCAAGCTTCCGTTTCCTCACCTAGAACAACGGGAGTGATAGGGTATAGCCCTGGTATTGTTACGAGAAACAAACAAAATGACGTTTTTTGAAAAGCACTCTGAAAGTACAAAAGTGAGATATTATTACGATTTGTGAATTACTTGGGCATTTTGCTTCTCTTCCTGTCCTCATTTGGTCCACTCCTTTTGAGTCTATTCGTTTTTTTCTTTGCGGTACCAACCAAGAGTAAGTGGAGCGAAGGACAAATTGCACACACCTCAGTCCGTTTTATCAGGGATCGTTAATCCCGTCATATTTTCCTTCTTTTGTTTGTTGGTTGGTTGGGGGTTTTTTGAGACAGAGCCTGGCTTTGTCACCCAGGCTGGAGTGCAGTGGCACAATCACAGCTCACTATAGCCTTGAACTCCTGGTCTCAAGTGATCCTGCCGCTTCAGCCTCCCAAGTAGCTGGGACTACAGGCATGCACCACCACACCTGGATAATTTTTTAAAAAATATTTTTAGTAGAGACAGGGATCTCACTCTGTTGCCCAGTCTCCTGTAATAATTTTGCTGACAATGTAATTGATTCATAGCACAGATCCTAGAGAGGTGGTATGTGTCCATTTGCCAGGATAAATTTAGGTTAGTATGAAGAAATCAGGTTTTGAAATCAGATCTGTTTCAACTTTTAAAAAATCCTTTTATTCCAATCCCTTTATATTTGTGTGACCATGGGTGAATTATTTAACTTCTCTGAGCCTCAATTTCTTCATCTAAAATAGGCCTAGAAAATATACCTGATGTGTAGAGTTGCTAGGTTAATATATAAATAGGTAAAATACAGTGCCTATGCATATTGAGTGTTCAATAAGCAGTAGTTATTCTAAACTGAAATATTTACTTCTTTCAAAGCCTAACTATGGTAATGATTTTTTAGCACTACCAAGGTCTTTTTATGAAATACAGTAAAGTCCCAGCCAGTAGATTCAAGTGACACTTCTTCATTATCCTCCCCTTCCCTTCAGACCCATGCTTCTTGCCTCAGACATCACTTTATAATTCGCCAAATCATTAGATCACACATAGTTCTGTGTGGCATCTCCCAAGCTTCTTGATTTCAAACTAGCAGCTTTGTCCTTCACAGAGACAAGAATCTATAGAATTAATCACTGTCCATAATCAATGCTCTATCAATAGAAGGATATTGAGTGCTACCTTGTGCAAGCAAGCACTCTGTGAGACCCCAGGGATAGAAAATCATGGAACACACCATCCCTGACCCTCCAGAAAACAGACTCGTGGAATCCACAGTGCCAGCGCTGTGGGACCAGGGCTACGATGGCACAATGCCCAAAGCTCTGTGCTAAACAGCCAGAAAAGACAACCCTTAGGCAGGGCCTTGGAGGATGGGTAAGAATTTGACAGGTGGTAGAGGGAGGGAAAAGACTCCAGGCAGAGAAACCATGCAAGCAAAGGCATGAAGACTCAGGAATGGGGAGAAGTTTGGTTTGGCTGGAACATGATAGTTTGAGAAAGTGGCAGAAGAGAGTGGAGAAACAGCACAGGAAAAGACGCTCAGATCTGAACTAGAGCAGTGATGCTGAGGGTAAGGAGGAAGGAAAAGATCTGAAAGGCATTTCTGAGGTTGCGTCATCAGTTCTTAGCAACCAAAAGACACTGGCAAAGGAGGGAAGAGGAGCATCTAAGATGACTCTCAGGTGTGTGACCTGGAGGGTGTGGAGTGGGTGATGGCAGCTCCTTTGGCTGAGACGGGGTCCTAGGAGGAAGAAAAGGTGGTAATGTCCTTTCGAGCTCCATCTGGCATGTGTTCAATTTGAGATGCACATGGGGACCTTCCAGGCCAGGTGAGCTCCAGACAAGGCCATGTCCAAAGTATAACTCTGTTGGATCCCTGGGAAATGTGCTGGCTAAATTGTACATCCTTCTCCCAGGTAAGTGGGCTCTGTTCAGTTAGCCAGTTAGACTTGCAGAAGTATCTGGACTGGATATAAGGCTTGAGCAGTCATCCTCATTAATGCATTCCCTGAAGTTACGGGGCAGAAAAGGCACTTCTTTGTACCCCATTGCTCCCAGAGGAGGGAGGAGCTCCATGAGTTTCGGCTGCTGGACTGATGCCCTCAACACACCTGTCCCCTCCCCTTCCCCGTCTTTCCTGTAACATTCACGTCTTTCTTCCTTTCATCTCCTCCTGCTTCTCCTCTGCAGCTCCTGGTGCATGCTTGATGAGTCCTGGCTTAGTGAAGAGGCTAAACCCTCCACTTAGAAAACAAGCCCCAGCTTTTATCTTCCTCTGTGGGTTTGGGTTTGCTAGAATCAAAGTAACAGTAGCACGATTTGTTTGGATTAGCATGAAGACTTCTAATCCGGTCCTTTGCAATATTCCATATTTTAATAACTTTAATGATTACCGCTTCCTTTTTCTAATTAAGAGCTTAGAGACAGAGACCTTGGAGAGGGACCAAAACAGTGGCATTTGGTATTGTGGCAAACGGGAAGAAACGTTTGCATAGCAGAATCAATATTGGGAGCTGGCTACGAAGCACTTGGATTTCAATTCCGTGAGCATGTATCATGCCCATGCTGTGAACAAGGCCGTGAACGCTGGGAATTACAGATGTGCAGGAGATTCCTCCACCCTACTCAGGATTCAGTTAGGATGCCCCAGGTTGCATCCCGACAACAGCATAAATTCTTTAACAGCCTCCTGGTGATCTGGCTATCAGTCCCTAGAGTTTAGGGCAAAGTCCAGACCACCTTGACTCTGTCCCACTGCTCCAACTTTAGGGAAAGGCACTGGTGGCTGAGCAGAAGTTTCGTTGGGGAATTGCCTTCAACCCACAAACTCCAGGAGCAGCTATGCGTATTAGGACGTGCCCTCTCCACCGGAAGCTAACCTAAAGGCTCACCAATCCCTCAGGACCCTCATTTTAACCTCTTTCCGTTGTCCAGCACTGCATGGGTGTGGAGTGGAGACCACAACAAAGGCAAGCACTATCCTCTGGGCATGGGGTGAGCCCGGAGCCTCCAGAGGGCACAGTATTGCCCCTGCTGGCAAAGCCGCCAGGCTGGAGCTCAGAGAGGGGCGGTGAATCTTCTGTTCCTGCTTTAACCAGTCCAGACAGAGCTCTCACACAGTCTTTCTGTCTGCAGCCCAGCTGGGGAATGAACTGATCTGGATTGGGTTCTGGAGTCTTCCACTTCTGGGACCCAGAATCACCATTCTCCTCCCCCCTGGGGCCTGTCTTCAAGAGCTGCAAAGCTTCTATTTGGAACTCTTGCTTGAAGGATTGTGTTATCCTTTTTCCCTCAATCATACTGCTACTCTTTTAATGAAATCTGTCTTTAGTGATCCCAAGGGCCTTTTCCTCTCCAAGGGAGACCCTACAAAGGATTCCACTTCTATCCCTCCGAAGAATGCCAGGCTCGGGGAGTCAGAGGTGGCTTTGGCATCTTGTCACTGAAGAAGAGAGAAGAAATGCACGTATTTACTCTCAAGTGGGCCACTTTTCTGGTGGGGACTCTAAACCTCAGAAGTAAATTTGACACCACCTCTGCCTCTGAGAAATCAAATGTGAGCACTCACACTCTTATAAGGCAGAATAGACTAGGTGTTAAACGTAGGCTCAAAAAAGCCCTCACTACTCCTGACTTGGTGAGTCGGGGAGAGTTTCACAGAGGGAGTATTCAGTCTGGGACTTTGAGAATAAGAAGGATTTAACAGATGGCTATTGAGGGAGATGGCATTCCAGGACGGGGGCAGAACAAGCCAGTCAGGGGAGCTGGAACATGAGAGCTCTCGGTAGAGAATAAAGAGGCACCTGGCATTGATAAAAAGCAGGGTACACTCAGGGCTAGATGGGGCACGCAGCTGAAAATGTCTCCCTACCACACGGCTTTGAGTGTTATGGTAAGGAGATGGGTCTTTATGCTGCACGAGATAGAAAAGCACCTCAGCAGGTTTCTGAAGAAAGGAATGGTCCAATCCTTCCTCCGATGAATGAGCTCTAGGAGGATCACTGCTTATCCATGGAAAGGAGAGAGAAATTAACAACAGGCCACCAACTTGGAAGCTGTTACCTGCCAGGAAATGAGAGACAAAACCAGGGTGAGGGCAGTAGGAAGTAACAGGAGAGATGGTACAGAGAGAATCAGTTTCTGCAACTGGCTAGCTGAGCATCATTGTCTGGGTACACATTGATCCCCTCACCAGAGTACAAGTCCCTTGAGAGCAGGAATCATGTCTTATTCATCTCTGTGCCTTGGCTGCTTTACCGAGCAGGCAGACAGGTGGCTCTCGTTAGAATAGAAACCTTAACATGGTGACCTTAAGTGGATTTCAAGGGGGCTCACAGATTCCTCCAAAATTATACATGGAATTTTGTGGAAACCTTTCTGTCGGAGAGGGTCTATAACTTTTATCAGGTCGTCAAAGAGCTCTGTGACCCAAAAAATGGTTAAGAGCAACTGCTCCAGAAATTTGTTGTCTTCATAAATGTTTCTGACTCTTGGTTTCTGTTTTTATTCCTTCTCTAAGTACCAACTTCCTATAAAAAACAAAAAAAGGCAGGGTCAGTGCATTAAATGGACACTTTGAGCATTATTTATTTTATTTGTAGTAAAAACCCAACATATAAATTCAGCTGTGAGTCTAGGTTATGCTGAAACACTGAAAGACATTTTCCCTGCCCATAACTGACCTCATTCTCCAGTAACACATCCCATTTCAGAACCTGCTCTCTAATAGTTGATGCTTCTATGAGAATGTGAATCAATTTTAATTTGGCTTTTAGCTTCTGCAGCAAGTGCCTTTGAAGAAGCACCTTCCTGAGAATGCCAACTTGCACCTTTTACAGCCAGGTAATTAGGATGGAGGTCTGACTGTCGCCAATTCCTTTTCTATGAGGACTGGGGGAAACGGGATTGGACTCAACTGACACCTTTGCCAAACATCAAAAGGGATCCTAGTGCCCAAAGCCAGCCAGAAGAAGGAGATTGTGCCACTTCTGAACACCAGAGCAGTCTGTGGTTTGGATGCTAAACTATTGGATTTTCCATGATATCCCAATGGTTTAGGAGGACTACATAACAGAATATTTAAAAGTGAGACTTTCCTGGAAAATCCGGAACATATGCTCCCTGGAAGAAGAAAATAGCCCCTGACCTCAAGAAATTATGCAGTCTAGTTGGGGAGCTAAGATGCACACATAGGAAAAAGAATCTACTTGACAAAGGAACAAGGCAGTCATTTACCTTACCAGTGCAAGGTAAATTATTTAGGTAAGGGGAAGGCAGAGTCTAGGAATTCAGAGAAAACAGCTGCCACCATGCAGTAAGGCGCTCATGAAGGAAGATACATCAGTGGGGGCAAAGGCAAAGAATTAGCATTACTACGGCCCTTCGCGCTCTCACATTTAACTTAATTCTTTTTCCTCTGACACGTAGGGAGTACCTACTATGTGCCAGATTCAAGACCAGGTGATTTTACACGTATCACCTGCTAATCCTCGCAACCGTGTATGAGGTGGGGATTGTTCTTCCCATTTCATGAATGAGGACTGACGCTCACAAAGATGAGATAACTTTCCCAGGACACACACCTGAGCCAGAGCTAAGACCCAGGTGTGTCCAACAATAAAGGCTTCATTCTTTCCATACCTCACAATGTCCCTAAAAAGCTATTAGGACAAAGTGGGTGAATCTCAAAAACATTACGCTAAGTGAAAGCAGCCAGACACAGAAGGTCACATACTGTATGATTCTATTTATATGAAATCTCCAGAGTAGGTAAACCCACAGAGACGGAAAGCAGACTAGCGGTTGCCAGGGGCTGAAGACAGGAGGGGATGCAGAGTGGCTGTTTAATAGGTATAAGCTTCCATTTGGGGCTGAGAAAAATGTCTTGGAACTAGATAGAGATGATAGTTGCACAACTAGTGAATTACCAAATGCTACAGAATTCTACACTTTAAATGGTTAATTATTAACTTTACGTTATGTAAATTTTACCTCAATTTTTAAAAAGCTACTAGAAAAGAGAATTTGAGGAGACAAAACAAAGGAAATGGAAACGCCTTCAGCAGCATGTTCCCGGAACAATGAGGAAACAGAGCCAAGCGGGACACTCTGATGAGCCAACGTTTTCTTCCTGACTCAAATGAAGGATTTAGGTAACGGTGTGAGCATGTCTCCTTAGTTTAGAGTGAGAATTCCCACACACAGACACCTGCCTTTCTTAATCACATAAGGAGCTGCTCTCCATGGTCTAAAATGTCTCCGGTTGCATTTTTGCGTTAGGAGGGCGAGCACCATCCCTCGTGAGGGTCCCCTAGGAAGACACAATATTCGGTTTGTGCACTCTCAAGTGACTCTGCAGGGCTATGAAATGTGGTTATTTCTTGGTAGCTGAGGGGCACCCTAAATCTCTGTGAGTCAAATATGTGGAATAATGTCTTAACTAGTGCGGGCACCCCAGCAGCCACGCAACCTCCCATCTCAACTGGACTTTGTTCTTGGCTTTGAGGGTGCAGCAACTCCTATGAAGGGACTCAGGGGTCACTTGAGATGTTTGGTTTGGCTTTACTGCCTCCTCTGTGGGACATGACAGGCTTTAAGACAGCTCACATAAATGGGGACTCCCAGGGCCAGGGCGCACCTCCAGGCAAGGGTCTGCCATGCAGACAGCAGTGAGCCTGGCCACAGACCCATCTCAGAGCTTCCCTCTCCTTCCAAGCTCTTTGGGAAATGTTTGCCTTCACTTTGCACTGCTCTCAGATGTATACGTACTATCGACAGTGGCTTCTATTTATTTGAAGTTTCATGCAACAAACAGACCCTTTCGACCCCTGTGGCCTTTCTGGCAGCAAGAAGGAGGCGGAAGGTGTGAGTGGGCTCTACCGCTCCCCTCCCTTCCCCAGCCTCTGGGGCATGGCTGCCCTACTGGGCCTGTAACTCAGTTCCCTCTATAGCACCAGCTCTGCTCCTGGAAGGTGTTTCCTGAGTGGGTCTGAGATGCAAGAATCAAATTATTCAGTGGCCCATTCATGCCCATTATTGGAGTCATGGAAGTGCCCAGAAGATGTACCTCCTGGGGACCAGCTCAGAGTTTTTCGTGGTATCAACTATGGTGCTGACAGTCACGTTCTGTGTGGGGTCCAATAAGAGCTCAACAGGGTGTCCAGTGCAGTGGTGCACAGAGGATTCCATCCAGTGCCTAACACATTACCTGGTCAAGTGCTCTATGTAGTGACCTCCCTGAGCCCAGTGAGTGATAATGTGCTGCAGCCTGGGCAATAGCCAGTGAGATGACCTCAGCTATCCCAAACATAGTGGTCCTAAGTGCAATGTCTAGCGCTGAACGAGTGCCCACTGGAAGGCCTGCAAGCTACCCAATGAAGGGCCTTCACGCCCTAGAGTGACACACCTGGGAGGTGCTTCCTGCCTCCCGCTCCCCTTGGGAGGGAGAAATGGGACCACCTCTCTGGCCTCCTGACGACTCCAACCATCTGCCAGTCACCCTACAGGCTCCCGGGGGCTTTAAAAGGCCACATGATATCATGGATATCATCATATCAAAACAAGCAACTTGCTCCAAACCTGAACACAGCCCAGGAAACGCAAAACCTAAATACCAATGTAACAAAGTTCTCTCTTATTTTGAAAGTCTTTTTTACATTTTTTAAATGCATGGTTCAATAAATGCTCATTGTAAAACAATACAATACAAGCAAATAGTTACAGAAATCCGTTAAGTATAAAATGAAATTCCCTGTTCCCTTTCTGCTCCCTCCCGTCTCCCATTGATCCCTCTTTCTAGAACTAGCAACTACTTATTTGGTTTGTGTCCTTTCAGGTATGTACCATGCATTACTCAGACATTTATATTGTATGCACGTAACTCTTTTGTTTACACATATGGGATAATATTATGCATTCTTCTGAAACATGCTTTTTTCATTTAATATGTGACAGTGTGGTCATCTTTCCAAATCCATACATATGTATTGACTCCAGCATTTTGATTAATGCATATTATTTTATAGTACAGGAGTACTTTTATTTTTTTAACCAGTCTTGCATTATAGCATTTAGATCATTTCCACTATTTCACTGCCACAAACAACATTGCGATTAACATCTTTTACGTTTTGATAATGATGCAAAATTACCCTCTAAAAAGATTGTAACAATTTATATTTCTTCATAGCAAACACAGTAGAAATTTTTCCATTGCTTCCGGAAAGCCATCAGTTGACTCCACTTTAAGAGATTCCGGCCGGGCACGGTGGCTCACGCCTGTAATCCTAGCACTCTGGAAGGCCGAGGCCGGGGGATTGTTTGAGCTCAGGAGTTCGAGACCAGCCTGAGCAAGAGCGAGACCCCGTCTCTACCAAAAAATAGAAAGAAATTAATTGGACAGCTAAAAATATATAGAAAAAATTAGCCAGGCATGGTGGTGCATGCCTGTAGTCCCAGCTACTTGGGAGGCTGAGGCAGTAGGATCGCTTGAACCCAGGAGTCTGAGGTTGCTGTGAGCTAGGCTGACGCCATGGCACTCACTCTACCCAGGGCAACAAAGTGAGACTCTGTCTCAAAAAAAAAGAAATGCACAAGAGATTTAAACAGACACGGCACAAAAACATACGCAATCATCCAGAAAACACACAAAAATATGCTCAACACCATTCACTCTAGAGGAATCAACATGTGCAAATAACGTCTAGGTTGGTGAACTTCAGCTTACAAATATAAATATCAGATAATAATATATTTCTGGTTATGATAGACACATTTAACACTTTGGTGAAGCAAAAAGAGAAAACAGGCAGGAAGCCACGGGGGTAAGCAAAGATGTAAGAGTTGAAATAAGCCTAACTCTTCTAAGAACTAAAAGTAAGAAATGAGTAGTAAATATTTCTGAAATATGGTGATTTCAGTCCATTAATGGACAATAAGCACCATTGAGTTCATGCATTGAAAGAAACTCTCATTGTTCTGGATCACTGAAAACCCATTTCAGTTAAGTTATAGCTGCTCAGTGGCATCAGCAAGGTGGCAGAATACGAGGTGTCCAGCCCTAG